>VYXH01004064.1:69360-82087 GCA_013397275.1 Burhinus bistriatus
CAAAAAAAAAAAAAAAAAAGAGAACATCCAGCCAAAATTGGTAACAACAGGTCGCTTAACTCAAACTCTATACGGTAAAAGACATACCTTTAGTGGTCCAACTTGTGTCTGACCTCCTTCTCTTTCCACAGGTATTTCACAGCTGATAGTGAGTAACTCCGACTGAATAACCTTGCATAACTGAAGCGCTGCTGAGCCAACGGCCACTGGCTGAAGGCAGAAAAAGAATCCATTTTGCAAGATTTCTGTCAGGTTTAAAGAACTAAGGGCATATTGTGAAATGAAAGCCTTCTGGGAAGCTGTGGTCAACCACTAACCCTCCCCACTTCTACACCACTAGTTCTACCAATAAGGATTTGAAGGAAAGATTCCCTTAGTTCCAATTTCAAGTATCACTAAGACAATAACAAGTAAAACCTACAGCAAACAGTTCCAGGTTAACGCAAAAATGAACATCTCAAATCCTAGTAACAGAGCAAAATTGCCATACTTAAAGATGCAATTTATTCACCCATTAAAAGAAAAGCTGCTCTTGGAACAGATGGGCAGATATCCTTGGTGTTGATTAAAACAAAACATAAGCTGAGTTAACACCTCTCACTGTCTTCATCACATGCAGATGACGATGCAAATATTTTTAGTGCAAAGAAAGGTACATTTTTTTTCCCCCCAAATGCACAAGTTACACCAGTTTCTCACACCTCATGTTATTCCCCTTACTCCGGGGCAGAGTGGTGATATCAACTGCATCCATTAACTCTTTTGATATTGCTAATCGAGCTGTGTTCTCATTGAAGACTAACATGCGTAATTGATCCAATGTGCTTAAACAGCAAGAGATCAGTTTTAAAGATGAGAGAAGGACATTTTTTTTTGCCTGTCGGTCTTGAACTCAGAAAATCATTTAGTTGGGTGACAAGATCGAACAGCAACTACTTCGATTTATAGCATCTGCACATAATGTCATTTCCCTTCATAATATCTGGCAATGGTCGATTAAGGAGCGGCTCAGCCAAACCACGTTACTTTGTCTGTTTTGCCTCTGATGGTTGAGATGGCAGCAATTGCAACGAAGCATTGCAGAAGACTTAGAGAAGCCACTGCTGCCTGCTTAAGTATTTGGAGGAAATAGAAATGCAAAGAATTTCTTTGCTTTCCAATACACAAAGTATAAACAACCTTTAATAAGTACCTTTTTCTGCGTGCTTTTTCTCATGTAGATTTTAAAAGTAAGGTCAGAGCTCCACCAGTGCTCTATCATCGTTCCACCGAAACGGACAGGGAACACAAACCGCTGCTGAAATTTCACCACTGTAAGGAAGACAGACTTGTGAGCTCTTAACCGGATTCAGAGCTAACCTGTCTTTTCAGCTTGGTCAGGAACAGAGAAACCTTCAGTCTCTGCAGAGAACACGCAGGGTGAGTAGAGACACACGGACTTCAGAAGGTACGAGGGGAAAGCGATGGCGCTTCTGAGAAGGATGGACAAACACACAGACAGTGTTTGCACATCTGCCAGAGTCAGAGATCAAGCAAGGCTGGGAGCTGAAGGGGGAAGGACTGTCGCTGGAACCCTCAACAAGAATCTCTCAAGGTTTCAACCTATTAATTTATGTTACAACTCTGCAGGTAATTTACTACTTTTTTTTTTTTTTTCCTCACAGGAGCAACAATTACTCAAAATTAACTTAATATAAATAAACTTTCCCATGGAGATTGCTCTGTTACACACACAATCATTTAATTTTGTGTTACTTATCAACATCAAGCCGAAAGTAAATTGTTCTTCATTTTCCAAGTTCAGAAATAGCAGGAGGGCAGCATGACAAAATTAGTATTATAGCAGCATCTAAAGGCTGCAGTTGATACCGCCATCCTAGCACGCAGTAAGACCGTCCCTTCTTCAGTGGGAGAATCCTGTCTCATTTTGAGCAATACATTTCAAGACATATCTTGCGAGAGTCAAAGCTGAGCTGCAAGAATAACCGCAGGTTCAGGAGAAAAGTGGTATCTGCAAGAAAAGACTGAGTGAATTGGCATTCAGTCTAGAAAAGAGAAGAATAAGGAGGAGTACAACAGTGTTGAAGTAATACGCTTAACATGTTCACGCGGATAAAGTAAGTATTCTTGTGATGACAAAAACTCAGGTTAGACATAAGGAAACTTTTCCAACAGGAAGCACAGCACTCCTACAGCTTGCCTGGGATGGCTATGGAATTTTTCCCATTGGGCATGAACAGCTCTCAGGAAAGATAACGGTACAGTGGATTGACTTGACGGCTTCCTCAAATTATTTTCAGCCCTATCTATTTTTCTAGGTTCCAAAGAGCTGGAACCTAACTACACAAGACAAAGTGCAGGAGGCTGTATTATTTTTGTATTAGAAAGAGCCCAGGTTCAGAAGAATTAGGTGTTTTGTCTGGACACAAATGGAGAATATGTAAGAGAACTCAGAATTACCCCCAGACCTCTCAAGTGCCACCCAGAAAGATGCAAAGCCAATGAAAGACCATATGGGAGAGGCATTTGAAAGCCACCCCGGAATTCCAGCTTCTGGGAAGACTGGGCAGAGAGGATCTCGCTCATACAGCATTCTCTGCTCACTGAGGAGAGAAACATAACATAAATTGTTCTCAGGAATACAAACACTGGTGACTCTCTGTAAAAAGATTAATATCTACTGATTTGAGCACAGGACTCAAGATCTCTTGGATCCAGCAGACTCTCTGAGCTCTTGCAGATGTTACGTGACATACTTCAGCATCTGGAAACATTATTTATTTGAGACATAAGTATCTCCGATATTTCTAAAAGTACTTTATCACCCTCATACTATTGCAGAAAGGATATTTGGTTTATGTTGAAATAAAGGAAAGGGCTTACTGACCTGTTGTTATGCCCCTAGGAAAAGAAATGTGAAAATCTCAATATAAATACTTCTTGGAAGCAAAAAAACTTGGCTTCCTTCTCCCTGAGAGGAGCATCCCACTACCTGCAGCAGCCCAGCACCTATGTTAGCAGAGGTGCCACTAATCATACTGTATATTTCAGGTAGCAAAGAAAATACATAGAAAATACTACTAAATAATTTTTAAGAGATGAAGGAGCCAACAAAAATAAATACAAGGGGGGAAAATAATGCTCTTACCATCATCTGTGATTTTACTTGAAGCTATTCGAATTACTTCTGTTGTTATGGAGACCTGTCCTTTTTCATCCTTGGAGGCTCCCACAGGAAAGTGGTACTCAACAAAGAAGGTACTATGAATAAAAAAGTGAATGGATGATCACAATTCATCAACAATCTAATGTACATAATGAAACTGAACACAGAAGACAAGTTTCATATTCACCATTTATTGTTACTCTATTTTTTAAGCATAATTGAACTACCTATTTTCTTAATTCCTTCAACAGATTATGTCAGACTCTCGTCCAAAAAAAATCCTCTTGTTTTCAATGTACTGCCATGCACAAAGCACATTTGTACTTCCCCAAAAAACCCCAGAAAAAGCACAGCCTGAAGCGAGCTCGCATCAGGATAAATTATTCACATCTCTAACTTTCCGAAGTCTACAGTTACCTGCAAGGAGCAGAGAAATAGGAAGACCTCAGAAGCCTAGAGAGCTTAGGCAAGCCGGACAGCACAACAGACCTCAAAGAAATCTACCCTGAAGGCACAAGTAACAAGTTGGTGAGAAACAATCCCCCTTACCACTTATTAACTGGTGCAGGCCTTGGAGGCTTCCCCATTAAACCTTTCTTCCTTGGCGTAACCTGGATGCTCACCGGAGGGATCTTCAAGCTTTCAATGATGACTCTGGCTAGGTGTATTCGCCCCAGCAACGCCAACCTGTCTGCACTCAGGGATGTGGCATGAGCTGCATCTGTGTGTTCTTCTGGAGGAGCAAGTGGTCTAGTAGGAGAGCAGCAGAAGAGATAAAACTGAGAATCAAGACTACATGAACATTCTTAAAGCATTACCTGCTGGAAAGCAGCTCTGTGGAAAAGAACCTGGGAGTCCTGGTGGACAATAGGATGACCATGAGCCAGCAATGTGCCCTTGTGGNTCCCTGCCAACCCCTGTGATTCTGTGAACACAACCACATGGAGGGAAAATTGTAGCTTGGTGGGATATTATTTTATAACTGCTCATAGTTCATTAAAATGCACCTTTTAAAATGCATTTTTTACAACAAATTTGGTGGTCTCTGTAACACAAATCTTACAATATACAATACCTAGGGTACATAATTGGGAAAAAAAAGCATATGTTCCACATTGTTGGAGTTTTGAAAAAAGCTTATGCAGTCTAACTCTTCAAAAAGAAAAGCTTCATTTAATATCATATACAAAAAAAGGGAGAAGATACAGTTCTATACATGGACAAGTCACTGCTGCAGAGGAACAGCAACAGGATTTTTGTCATAATTTGAAATCTCACTTGCACTTTATTTGTAAGACTTGACTTGTAAATGGGTTTGTGTTGGTATCTCTGGAGATAGGAATTTTATCTGAATGTAAAATAAGAAAAGTTTCAGAAATAATTGTTTGGAGCTGAATTAGAAAAAAACAAGTCATAAAACCTTAATACTAACTGGTATTGTACAAGTAAAGTTTGATAACTGAATTTTTGGGGACACTGTTTTATTGGTTCTGTCATGGAAAAAAGGGAATACAATTTAGATCATGTCAGAACCGAAGTTTATTTACCATAGGTACAGGAGAGAACACAAATTAGCAGCGAAACTGCTGATGTGAACTCTGTCCCTGTAAACCAGATGCAAATTTTATACACATAGAGAGATTGTGCAAAGACAGATAATAGGATGTGAGTTATTTCCTAGCTGTTACATACACAAGGCCACAGAACTGCACAAAACTGGCCTAGGGTCTGCTTTTTTCAGCACAGGGACTAATTTATCATGAAGGTTACACAGTGGTTATTGTTTCAGGAGACAGAGCGAGAGTTCAGTTGAAAGGCCCGTTCAGGACTTAGCATTTCTGCTTCCACAGTTCAAAATGTTATTATGAGGCTTATCGCATTTTTGGCAAACTCGTGATTTTAACTAATTCCATCTCAATAGTTTCTTTAACAACAAATATCGATTCCTGGGTGACGCTGATGCTCCATCGTTCCCAGTGATGCTACGAAAATTCCCCATCAAAATGGTTATTTGGTGAATTGTGTGATAATGATGGAGCACGATAACATAGTGTGATCCTTGCTAATACTAACTTACAAGGAGCAAGATACTGCAAAACAAGTCACTAATGTAACTATTTACCTGGGTTTAATTTCTGTCACCTTCTGATCCTGATCAAAGGCATTAGAATCCTTCTGTGGATTTATCGGATCAGCTTTCTTTAGAGTTACTTTTTTGGAGGAGTTAACATCATCATCACTGAGGAAATCACTTAAACTGGAATCAGATTTCTGAAACAGAAATAATGCACATAAAATAAGAAGTTAACTATCACTGTCAAAAAAGACAAATAATGGTCATGACAAAGAAAAAAACCAACTTGCAGAATGCATAATTCAAAACAATTAAAAATGTATCTAAATTTGTCAGAGGTTTAAAAGAAAAAAGTCTTCATAGATGGCCTCAATCCCAGCAATTTCCAAACTCGCTGCTTGACTTTGTAGTCTTAGTAGTATTCTTAATACTTGATATTAATTTTAAGCAATATACTCACAAACTTCTGTATGACACTTAATGCTTATTAAGCCTTACTAATAGTGAAATCTGTAGCCTGCTTTTTGATGTGGGCTTCTAATTTTTTTCACCTTAGGGACTACATTTTAAGCAGCTTCCTTTTGCTCTCCACTTACAGGAGCTGTGTAGAAAAGACTCTCTAGCAGACTCTGGTCGTAATGGGGATCATTGAGTTCACTGTCATACACCTCACTCCCGAGAGAGAGAGAATCCAAAAGGCAACCCGTCCGATCCCAGAAACGCACAGGAGATAAATCAGCACTGTGGACACAAGAGAAAGAAACATAACTTAGTGTTGTAAGTTCTGCAGTCAATGTCTTATGAATTCTGAGAATACTGTCTGTTCTATACTATCCTGTTCTCTATATGTACTGGTGAGGCCCCACCTTGTATACTGTGTTTAGTTTTGGGCCCCTCACTCCAAGAAAGACATTGAGGGGCTGGAGATTCCACAGCCTCTTTGGGCAACCCATTCCAGTGCTTGATGACTTTCATCGTAAAATATATCTATTAATATCTACCTATAATTTTTATCCATAAATACTTTATAACTTTTGACATGGTTTAGGATACCAGTAATACTTACGGACAGTTTACTTTAATAAAAAATAAATACAAGCTGTATCTGAGTAGGTAAATACAAGTATCTTTAGAACATGGTTGGAGCAAGTTGGGTTCTGTTTGGTTTAAGGGTTTTCTATCTGTGCTGTGAGTTCAAAACCATTTTATGATCTGCAAACACTTCAGCGTCATCCAGTGACAAACCGCAGCGAAAAAATAAGTGCAGGGTACAAGACATACGAACATGAATTCTGAATCATATCTGACACAGAAGCTGTATGCTTCATATCCCTGATTTGGACACAATGTAAGCATCATTTATGCTCTTGCTGAAAAAAATGAGAGAAAAAGGCCGATTTAATATTTGGAGAAAGATTAAAAATACTTATTGGTTCTCTCTAGTTTTAATTTATGGACTGCAAGTTCTTCAAAGAAACGCTATTTGTTTTATGTACTTCTTAACATTTTAGGACACAACAGTTACAACTATTAAATAATTCTATTGACGATTGTGGTTAATCTTTCTGACATCTCTTTTACATCAAGGGACTTTGAGCTATGCAGGTTGTCATGCACTGAAATTGAGTGCAAGCTGAGGTATAAAACACCTCCATCACTTGCACATATGAGTCACTGGTTACATTTCCAGAAACGTGGAGAACTTGAAGAGTCAAGAGACATTTTTCAGTACAAAGCGTTCAAATAAGGACAATTTTGTAGTAACTTCCAGCACATTACACTCACCTGCCCAATAGTAACTGTATCGCTCTCTCTTCAGAGTTTAGGTCAAATTGCTGACCTGAAATTTCAGCTGGGAAGAGATGGAGGTCTTCAGGACTGGGCACGTAATTTGAGTTCAAGCCTTCTGGGCTCCTGGATAACAGCGATTGCAGCACAGAGAGCAGTAAAAGGAAAAATAAAGATATTAAGGCACATTCAAGATTAATCCAGCAAGGATAAAAGTCAAAGGTGATTTACAGTCTTCTCCAGTTTGTAGTTTAATCTCTAGATACACAAAAACTTCCTGCAACCCTGCAGTCTGCTGCAAGTCACATCCAAAATCTTATACTTTGCAATGCATCATAGAAACATTTAGGTTGGAAAAGACCTTTAAGATCATTGAATCCAACCGTAAAGGTTGGCCTAATCTTGCAGTTTAAGTACAGCTGCTGAAAACAAGAAGAGAGAGGCCCTGAGAAAAACAAGCAAGATGCTTATAAATGATATTTGATCAGTTTTTCCTGGAAAGTCCAAAATCATCTACTTTTAAACAAATTGGAATAGTTTGAGCAGAAATAATTTAAATTATGTTTGCAACAGCATCATTGACTGTCAAGGACAGTGACATTATTTTCTAGTTTATAGTGGAATAAAAGGCAATATTCATATTTTTCCAAAAATAAGGAATTGAAGTTTCTCCTGTAAAAAACATGCATTTGTCTTAATACTTCTAAATTTCAATTTCACTGAATTGAGAACATTTACTAAGCCTAAATGAAGATGAAGTTAGAAGTTGAAAAGGCACGAATGTTTTTTTTTGTTTTGATCTGCTAAGAAAGATCATATGGAAGAAGAGAATGATTACTAATTCTGAGAACAAAGTTACAGATGCAAATTTTCATGGGTATTTTGGCACCAAGAGATGCAAACTAGAATATGCAAAAGTACTCAATTTATGTCACTAATTACTTACATTTCTTAGAAAACCTGTGCTCTGCAATGAAGTACCATTAACTTGCTATATTCCTTACATTACTCTTACTCCTTATCAGTATTTAATATTTCCTTATCAACTAACTCTGTACTAAATATAAATACATTTTGAAACAAAATTAAAATCAATGATTTAAATCAAGGCTTACTACATGATGATTAAAATCAATCATAGAATTTAGGCGTTTATTCACAAGTAGAAATTAATTTCCCATTTGAATGAGAATCCTAAAATATATCACATGAATCTCAGTATTTAAAGTTTTCCCGATAAGGCCTCAAAACTTATGGTTTGGAACTTAATCTCACTTCCCCCTTTTCCAAGCTCACTTTGCTGTTGCTCTGAAATCATCTCCCTTTATAAAAGGAGGCACTTCATTCAGTTCAATCTCCATGTCCGGGCTAGACTTCATTGCAGAAACAACCATGGCATCACGGAGTTTATTGCCTTGATCTAAAAGAGCTGAGAAATAAGCAGAAGGATTAAATCTCAGCATTCAAATGCAATTTAAAAGCAATGTGTAAACACAATAAATGTGCCGACTACAGTCAAGAAACTTCTGTTTTCTGCTGTTATAAAGAGATCATGACAGACTGGAGATTAAGGGCGTGCTATACACCATAAAACAGACAGCATAGCTGGGAGTGAGTGAGCGTAATCCTCTATCACTCTCCCACTCAGAGCTGTACAAATAACTCATCTGCGCACACCGAGTCAGGCATTAGAGGGGCATTATTAGGACACAGCAGCAAGATTAATTTATGGAAGAATAGCTTGTCACCTTAGGGTGTCTCAACAGAAGTCTAATTTTAGGTCTTCTCTGTAAATGTAAAAAATAACTCAAATGACAACACATATGGAAATGTGCCCTACTTTGACGCTCATTTGAATCCAGTCCAGGCGGTCTGTGATCTAAAAGGGATGTTAACTGGCAGGTGATGGAAAAGAAATAATTTTCCATCGGAAAATGTCAATGGCATAGAAACCCTCCCAAGACTTACTCGAACATGAGTGATGGCCAGCTGGGAAGACATGTCAATGATTAAACAGTCTGCGAAGCTGAACTTCCTTTTGTTTTCTCCCTCCAGATCAGAGCTCAGGCATACTGTTAGGGCAGCATGTTTTGCCTGATCTGGATCCTCAAGCCACCTTCCAGCAAGACTAAATCAGTACTTTTTAAGTAAAGACCTTTTTATAACCATTTTCTGTTTGAAATAATGTAGCGAGAGCATGCAAAGTATCACTTTTCCTTAAGTCTTTATCTCTAGATAGGCACCTGAATTATTATCAAGAACTATTTATGGTGAAATCTAAAAGATGGTGCCAATTGTACACAAACCTGAAAGCAGGTCTTTTGTAGCAGGGTTCTGCAAAGAGAGCACCCGTGTGTTTGTTCTAGCAGGTGCCTCAGGCTCAGCGCTGGTGGGAAACAACACTTGCCGTTTTGAAGGATTCACTTTCAAATGTTCATCTGGTAAAATCTGACGGTGATGAGAAGCAGAAAAAGCGTCCTTCATGTTTTCAGAGTTCTCTTGAAAGAGCAAATGGTCCTTTCCTCTATTGAAAAATGAAACATTATTTCAGTAACAACAAAAGTGGACTGGTAAAGGAATTCAAATCTCTTCAAATTCTCCCTAGCACTGCAGCTGCGCCCCTTCAGTACCTGCTCCAAAAAGAAATGTGACGTGTTATTTTAATGACTCTTCATCTTCCACTAACACCATCAGAGACTAACTCAAGCTGTAAATTTGTGGCACCTCTTGTGTCAATTAGTATAGCTTGAACTAAGTCAATGTAGGATGCAAATTTATATCAGATGAGAAACTGTCCCTGCAAGCTCTGAAATTCTGTATGTTCTGGATTTCATATAAAATGCACCTTCAAAAAGATCAAGTATTCCATAACCCACGAGTGTACGGCCATTGCTTAAAAAAATGTGCAAACTGCAAAATAAACCAGAATTTTGTCATGGGGAAGAAAAGATACCTGGGAGTTGTGGCTCTGCTATTGTTAACGGACTCTTGGTCAGCAATAGTCACCCGTGTTTGCCTGGACTGCTGCGATGGAGCAAGAAACTGGGGCTTGCTGCTTCCCTGAGCAGGAGCGACATCTAAGCTTGCATCTGTGGTTGGGATAGAGCTGCTGGTGTCATACAATTCTGGCAGAGGTTCTAGAACTAGTGAGACCTGAAAGACAGAACGTGAAAATATTTCATTCTTTTCTTAAGTGCAACACATGCTCTATTCAATTTTACATTTCACGCTATGGAAAACTGTTGCTTTTATATGCAAAGAAATATTTATATCATACAGTTATGTAACATCATAAAACTCCGACATATTTACAACTACTTATTTCACATTCCATGTTTTCAAATGACAGTTAACTATCTTTCAGCACAAATTGTCCAGAGCCAAGGCTGCAAAACAGAACATCACCTTCTTAACCTCACATTTCCAAATCTTCTATAATTTCAGCCCACTGAGGCTCCAGAGAAGTGTTAGAATTGAGTACCTGTTTTTAAATCCACTGTTAAAACTCACTCTTAGCGCAGAGACTGCAAATTTTCTTTATCAAGCTGAACTACCAATGCCACACATCCTTCTAAACAACACAGAGTCAACACCATCCGTATTCATTTTTCATTTGATACCTTAGCTCACGAATGCCTTGGACAGAGACCAGGTCTGCAGTGTACACAGCACAGCTCGATCCTGGCACCTGATCATACCAGTGTGGACTCCTCAGCACAGGAGAGACATGGACCTGGTGGATCAGGCCCAGAAGAGGCCAGGAAGATGATCACAGGGCTGGAGCCCCTCTGCTGGGAGGACAGGCTGAGAGAGTTGGGGGCATTCAGCCTTGAGATGAGAAGGCTCCGGGGACACCTTATAGCAGCCTTCCAGTACTTAAAGGGGGCTTATAAGAAAGATGGGGACAGACTTTTTATCAGGGCCTGTTGCGATAGGACAAGGGTCATGGCTTTAAACTAAAAGAGGGGAGATTTAGCCTAGATGTAAAGCAGAAATTTTTTATGCTGAGGGTGGTGAGACACTGGCCCAGGTTGCCCAGGGAGGTGGGAGATGCCTCATGCCTGGAAACATTCCAGGCCAGGTTGGACGGGGCTCTGAGCAACCTGATCTGGCTGAAGATGTCCCTGCTCATGGCAGGGGGTTGGACTAGATGGCCTCTAAAGGTCCCTTCCCACCCAAACCATTCTAGGATTCTATGACTCTAACTGTTAAAGCAGTACAATTTATAATAAAGAACAAAGATGTAAGGACTACCTGCAGCTCTCCTAGTTTATCCGATGTTGGTGAAACTATGGTGAAAAACCCATTGATTGGATGGCTGGGAGAGAGCTGGGACAGCCCAGTGATTTGCACTCTGCCAATTGGAAGATGGTCAAGTTTGGTCATTACCTCCAGGACAAGCACACCCATATCTGCAAAAATTAGGAACAGCTTCATTTCAGTCTCACACAACATGGTCACAATTAAACACAATTAAAACTTTTTTTGTTAAAATGACAGAGATGCTAGAGGTTAACATCATATCATATCATGAAATTATGATAATGAGGCAGCAGGTAAAGAAGTGTTACACTGAAAATAAATTATGATAAACAAATAAAAGATATCCAGTCTACCACAAAAGGACTACTTATGATAGGGCAAGGGATAACAGTTCTAAACAGAAAGAGGGGAGGTTTAGATTAGGCACAAGGAAGAAATGTTTTACAATGAGGGAGATGAAACACTGGCCCAGGTTGCCCAGAGAAGCTGTGGCTGCCCCATCCCTGGAGGTGTTCAAGGCCAGGTTGGACGGGGCTTGGAACAACCTGGTCTGGTGGGAGGTGTCCCTGCCCAGGGCAGGGGGTTGGACTAGATGGTCTTTGAAGGTCCCTTCCAACCCAAACACTTCTGTGACTTTACGAGTAGCAACAGCAGGCAGAGATTTTACAGACTCTAGACATCAGCCTGGCATTAATTTCCTGCAGATCTGTCACTAAATTAAGTACCTTAATAACACTACAAGCTCATCTGAGTATTGTTTTATTCTTCACGCCCTTAGAACACTGAAATGCCTATTTAATATGGTATGTGTAATACTAAAAATCATCTGATCTTGACACTATGGGGACTACAGGAGACTTCAACAGCTTGCAGACTTGAGCGCTAAACCTGTCCACCAGAGAGACCGACGCCAGCAATTCCAGGCTGAGATCAAAAGCCTCCCAAATCGGAAAACGACCAAAAAAGCTACAAATGAAAACAGGACTGGGGTTACTTGGCAGGTAAATAACTCCTTGGCTTCTGCGGGTTTCCCCACGGCTCCCGCCCGACCAGGGCGAAGCGGCTCTACCTGTCAGGTAGGCAGCGAACTGCCTGGGCCCGCAGCGGACCGCGTAGCGGGTGGTGGTTGTCCCCGCCGGTTGGCCCGGCCGGGAAGCGGGCTGGAAGACGGTGCCGTCGGAGGTCTCTCCCCACCACCTCAGGCGGACGAGGGCAGCGGGCGGCTTGGCGGCCTTCCATAGCACTCGGGAGACGGTGCAGCGGAGGAAACAGCGCAGCGGGCCCTCCACTAGCGGCGGCAGGCTGGTGGAAGCGGGGGTGTCGCCGATACCTGCGGGGACGAGGGAGCCAGGGGTGTCAGCGGGGCGGCGCGGCCCGGCGCGACGAGGATCAGGGGCTCGGCCGAGCTGAGGCGCGCTCCCAACCGTCGCCGCCAT
>VYXH01004064.1:83282-97246 GCA_013397275.1 Burhinus bistriatus
GGGGGCGTTGTGAGAGAGGGAACTTCGTGGAGGGGAGATGCTTGTTCCGTAGGGGATTTGGCAGGGAAAGGGAGAAAAGTGGGTGCTATTTGCTGGCAGGGTTTAGGGTGAGGGGGTGGCAGCCCAATGGAGGTGGCTGGCAGCATGGTGGGTCTCCCTGGATGGTGACATGATGCAAGAGGCCATCAAGCCCCTGGGCTGTCCCTGCTGTGTGCTGGATTGCTCACCAGAGCCCCTGGAGAGCAGCATCTGGACCCGGCTTCTCCAGCCGCCTCTCCCTGGTAAGGAAGCAGGCAAAGATGTTACTCCATAAAGAGTATCCTCAGTGCCGGGGGAAGGTGGCTGGTACTGCGATTGCTCTTCAGCAGCCCTTTTCTCCGAGTCCTTTTGCCATCTGTGTTTGAAGGGAGGGTCTAATGCGTCGTCATTTATCTAGGTGGCACCTCAAAGTCGGGGAAAGCACAGCTGGGGGACAGAGGTGTATTTAAATGTTACTTCTCAGCAGCAGAAGCAGCTTTTGTGAACCTGTACAGTAGGTGAGCTCTGCCAAGTGACCAAGTCCCAGCTTCGGATGATGGAAAATCTGGGATGGTCTGGTATCGATGTCAAATCTTTTAAGCAGGAGTGAGAACATGTTTTGGAAACTGAGAGAAGTCTAGCTGTGTGGATGGCAACAAAAAAGGACTGACTGGACAAGAACAACCTTTGCAAAAGCTGTATTCTTTAGCAATGAGTCAGAGGGAGAAAATGGGTTGCAAATGGGATGGTTTTGAAGGGAATTTAGTAATTTCACCTCCAAAGGTGTGAGGGAGAAGCTTGTCTTCCAAGCAGGTACCTAATTGTGGTAAAAGGAGAGCAAAATGATCTTGCAGCAGGGTTATGGGTGGATTGTAGGGAGGGAAGTTATAGTTGAAGAGCGAAGCAAAGGAAGCTGGCAATAATCACGAGGATTTGGGCTCAGGAGAGGTCAGGCTCAGAGTACTGAACAGAACACTGCCGCAGCCCTGGGCAAAAGTGTAGATTTAAGCAGAATGGCAGAAACATGGAGATTTTATTAAATCTAGAGAAAATGCCTTTTCAGGGCTGTATGACTTTTCGTACGTAGCTGATGGTTGAAGTACAAAATCTGAGGTCTGGATTGTGACAAAGACCGGGGCTTGATCCTCTGGAGGAGGGCCAGCCTCTCTGCGAGAGCAGGTCTCGGCCAGGTCCAGGTGTGCGCTGCGTGATTCCTGCCCGATATGAAGTGCTCTATTTGGAGGATAAAAATATCCTACAATTCCTACAGGAAATCTCCTTTGCCTCGATGCATGAAATCGGATAACTAAAAAAAATAATGAAAAAGACAGCTACTCTGCGGTGACTGAAATAAACTGTTTAGGTATTTATGGATGGGAGAGGACTATTTCCCCTCTCCTTTACAGCATAGTTTAAAAACATTTATTTCACATCTTTTTATTTGTATTATATTTGGATAGATATAATACAATTGATGTAGTTAATATATGAACTACTACTAACAAATCTTCATCAAATACTTATTTCTTTTAATATCAGTTATTTTAAAGCTAAGATTCATGTAAGCATTTAGTGCCATGGCTTTGAGACTAAGCTAAAAAATTGTATTTAGGATTAATTTGTACTGTTAGTGTAGAAATAGGCACAGAAATTAGAAAGAAGCGGTTTTGAATGACTTTCAGAGGGGCTTGCTGTCTCTCAGGATTGCTGTCGGCTCTCCTGTATCTCTTGGTTATCTGAAATTGGGAGTTGGGACTCGTGGGCTCTGTTTCCTGATGTTGTGTTGAATCCTGGGGTTGTGAGCAAGTCACTAAACCAGTAGTTCACCCGTTTGTGTTGTGGAGAGCCTTGTGTTTCACAGGAGTGTGCTGAAGGTTACGTGGTACATATAAGGCTAGATTTAATGTTAAATGTATTACTTAGTAATGTTGGCTCTGTTCAGAGCCAAACAAACCCTTATGCTTTACAAAGTCTACCAAACATGCGATTTTTCTGTTGGTTTTTTTCCCCTCTTGTTTTACCGTGTTTAACTTAAGATTCTCATCCCTTGCAGTTATTTTGTGTAATTTTGAATGTACTTTGTACTGGTTTCATGCTTTGTAAACTTTGTCAGCACCCTGTCTATTTCTTTCCATACAGCAGTGCATACACCGATGGCACTGTGAACAAACACCACGACACATCACTTGTTCAGTTAGGTATTCCTACTTTAATAATAAATATAGAAACTTCCAACATTGGTGTTAAGGTGGCCTTAAACAGGATGAAAATCAGTTTGCAGTTTGTCTTGCTGCTGGTGTCAACTTCTGTCAGATACTTCCTGAAGGCAGGTGTCGTCTCCATGTTAAATAAAAAGTCAAAATTTAATTTCCTGCAACATAGGGTGATCCGCGCTCTGCTGCGAGACCTCAGAGTCGGTAAGCTAAAGGAGCGGATGCGTTTTTTGTGTGCCTCTAATTGGCTACATTCTTGCAAAATGATGCCATGTTGCACGATGTGTTTTCCACAACAGCGTTGTCATTTCTGAAAATCCATCCTGGTGACAATTTTTATTAGAAAAATAGACAAAAGTAAAGGCTATTAAGTTACTAACTTAATGAGGTGCTGACGAAACCCCCATGATATTTGTCGCTTCACTTACTCATCCCAGGTAAACAAACAAATTACAATTGAGCATTTCCAGGGATTTTTAAGTGGATTTTATGATGTACACCTGTGGGTTATTTTTGCAGTTCAATAATATTTATGCTCGTGCAGTGCTCGTTAGTAGCACTCCTATATAATAATTTATATAATGCTTCATATCTTGCCAATCTTCAGAGGGTTTATGAATGTTCTCTGTTAGGGAAGTGATTATGAAGGGAAGTTTGTTTTCTCTCGTTCTATAATGCTATAAACCTCTTTCCCCCTCCCTTTTCAAATCCCGTCTGAAAGCACTGATATGAAATCTGGTGCTGCGGTTAAGGATCAAGAATTCCCTTGTCCTTCCCCTTCGAAGCCGCAGGGAATTGTTCATAATCGCATTGTAGTTGCGTGGCGCAGTTGTATTTTTGGTTTACTGCTCTGACATCGAGTAAATCCCTTTATGGGTGATGTTCCTGTTGTGTGAGGCACTGCACGTCTGACCTGAGAATGGCATCATCCGGAGATACCTGCGACTTAAGCGTAAAATGGAGACAAGAAGAAGTGGAATACGGAGACAGCAAAGTAGAAGTAATGACAAGGTGCTGTAGACACTTAAGGTGCTGTTGCAAAGGAGGGCTGGAAGGCAGATTGGCAAGGTGGTGAGGTGGCTTTTGAAACAGGGTGGTGCATCGGAGAGCTCCGACGTGGGTCTGAAGATGGAGTGTGGGTGATGGATGCTGGTTTTAGTGGTGCAGCAGGCACCGGGGCTCAGATTTTTAGTCAACGCTTTCAAATGCCAGAACTTCATGGAATTGAATTTGTCAACCCGTTTGTGCGATTGCAGCATTTACTTGTCTCTGCTTGCTGATGAAGCTCGCAGGAGGTAAGGGTGGCTGGATGTCAGCATCATCTAGACCTTTGCTTCTGAACCTGGTCAGTCCGTAGACTCAATTCTTTGCTCCTTTAACCTTTTCTTCTTTCCCCAAGATCTCTCATCTCCCCTCATCTTAAACGGTGTTTTTGGTTTTGGACGGCAGTGCCCAAAACTGGATGTGCAACTACAACAGAGACTTTCATACACCTGTGAACGGGAAAGAATATTTCATCTACATTTTTAGATGATAACTTCATTCATACATCCCAGCAGAACTGGGTTTTTTTTCGTGGTGTGACTCTGGCCCCCTGTTCAGGTTATGGGCTACAGTTCTGCTGTGTGGCTGCTTGCATCTTGTCTGCATTCGTGTAAATTATTTTTACCTGGGCTTAACTTAGGTTTAGCTAAGTTTAGCCTCAACAGGATGCAGCTCAATACAAACAAGTGCAAGATTCCATAGTCAGGCCACCGAAAGAGAACAGGATTAATTATACAGAGAAAAATGAGAGTGTGACTTACGGTGCTGGTAAGAGTACAAGGCTATACTGAAATAGTCCTTTAAAAGTCAAACTTTTACAGGGAACAAAAATAATTAAGCTTAGAGAAACATTTGTTGCGGTGTTACGCATCTCGTATTTGTAAATCTATTTTATTTCTGTGCTTTGAATTTCTTGAATTGGAAGCAGGGCCATTAAAATGGGTTTAAACTTGATATCCAATAGCGCTGGCAAGCTGGTTTTTCCATGGCTAAATGCTTTGCTTCATATGCACCGATCCTCTGACTAGTTCTTTCTTTATCAACCAGGCAGGCCGTGTTACTGCGGCTGTATGGTGTGGCTGAAAGCTGCTCATGAGAAGCAGAGGGTGGAGCAAGTGATATTGCTGTAGGAAAATAGAAAAATAATTTACTGCAGGACAGATTTCTCAAGCTTCAGTCATCCTTGTCTGGAAAGGCAAGTTACGGGATAGGATGCTTTCTTCAAAACATCGTTTTCAAGCTTAGTCTGAGATTATTCGTTTTGCAAAGAAGCTTTTGCCATTTATACTAAGGACTTCTTAACTAAAATAAAGCCTTACATCTTTTTGGTAGTACCCTGTTAAAAGGTTAATTCATGTTTCACTAGTCTGTAATAAAACTTCGCCTATTACTGCATGCAAATAGGTGAAAACAGACAAAACAGACTTGTCTGTGGATTTTTTTCTTTTTTTTTTTTCTTTTTTTAATATTCTTTTTTGCCATTTTCCAGCATTATCACTGCTTTATGTCTCTTTACTGGAGAGTCTCATTCGAGAAGTCAAAGTGGCCGAAGCAAATAGCTGTGCTGTGCCCGTGGGACTGTCAGGTGGGGCCGAATGCTCTGCTCCGTCGCTGTGAATCTTAGCTCTGCTTGCAGCTGCAGCCTCTTCCACGCTTCCAGTTGTATATCAAAGTAATGACGCGTGCGAAAATGCAAACAGTAGGGATGTTGAATCCTTGGTTGTGTGGAACACGGATATTAATATTTAAGTAAAACCACTGAGTAGTTAAGATGGCTGCTGCAACATAGTTTTCACTGGCTTTTGCGGTCGCACAAGATGTACGCTGAGAATTTTGTCGTATTTCACAGCACATCCCATTGATTTCTGCTACCTTGCTGCCTCTAAATTACAGCCCCCTCCCGTCTGCAGGCACACACGTGTGCGTGCACTGTTCCAGCAATACCCTTCCTTTGCCAGCGTAGCGTCCTCCTGCCTGTATTTAAGTGCTCTCCGTCACAATTGTCCAACGGAGCGATTTTACCAAAAGGCTGTTTTTAAAGGAAGGTGGTGCCTGCCTTTTACTCAAGCAGTACGTGACGATCACACCGCTGAGAGGGACTTGAAGTTCATTTTTCAATATCCATTTATTTTAAGGAGCAAATCCGTCTAAGGTTGCTGTTTGAAATTGCCTGCATATTGAAAGTGATTCGTTTGAATCGCTCGGTTGAAATGGAAATAAAATCAAACTTTATGGGCAGAGTTCTTTGGGGAAATGAAATAATGGAGTTTGCAAAATCACTAGTGAAGCAAAAGGAATGAGACCCACAGAAGCAGCTCCTGACAGCTGTAAGAGCTGCTGCATGCGCTGTCTTTATTTTATCTGAAGTTTTTCACTAGTTCGCTTAGAGAACTAGCTTATTTAGAGCTGAGGATCTGGATGGGACTTGGAAATGAAGAAGAATTTGCCATTCTTTTCCAATACGTGAATAAAAATTACACACAATCTCCTAAGATCTTTTAATTATCTAGACGGGGTTGGTTGGATGAGATCTGTGTAATTTGATCATGAAAATTTCAACTAATTTCTCCCTTGCCGATCCATTTTTTTTCCCTGAAACTTTTTTAATAAAGAAACATTTTATGTATTCAGTATCTTCAAGGCAGAACTTAAAATACTGTCCTTGTCAATATTTAGAATTTTTAAATACAACTTGTCAACCATGGCAGTTCTTACATATAAATTATGTTTGATTTGCTTTGGCCAGGTTCAAATATGGTGCAAGAATTAAGTATCTTGATTGAGTCATGTGATGTTCTTTCATTCATAGAATCATGGAATGGTTTGGGTTGGAAGGGCTAGTTCCAACCTCCCTGCCATGGGCAGGGACACCTCCCACCAGACCAGGTTGCTCCAAGCCCCGTCCAACCTGGCCTTGAACACCTCCAGGGATGGGGCAGCCACAGCTTCTCTGGGCAACCCCGGCCAGTGTCTCACCACTCTCACAGTGAAAACCTTCTTCCTGAGATCTCCTCTAAATCTCCCCTCTTCCAGTTTGAAGCCATCACCCCTCGTCCTATCACTACATGCCNGGGTTAGTAGTTTTAACTATGGACTCTTGGTCAGCAGAAAAAGGCATTTCTAAAAATGGTTCTCCCTGCTTGGTACAACTTTTTTTGCTTTGTTTTTTCTTTTTAGGAAAATACCTGAAAGAAAACCCCTTTGAAAATTGATGAGAGATTTGTTGAGCCACATGGGCTCCTGTTGCTCCGGGATCGCCTGCAGTATTTGCACATTTTCAGTATGTGATGAAGAGGACAAATTGCACAATAGGATAAAACTAGCTGCAGAGAGTGCCCAGAATTTGTTTTGTGATTCCGGTTTAATATGCTGGCTGGCTTGGAGTTTAAGGATCATTCTAGAAAAGTTATTATGTTGGATCCATTTCTGTTTTGGTCTGCCGGATACTTTAAAAAGCAGTAATTAGTTCTGTCAGTTTAAATATTTGGTCAGCAGAATACTGCTTCAGCATAGGAAGGTGCAAAATCACAGCTGCTGTTTATTGGGCTTGCTTCTAATTTTGAATTTGTGTTGATGTATCGCTAAAAAAGGAAGCTCTAAGAAAAATAACAAATCAAAGATACCAATTCTTTTCTTCAGAGAAATGTTTCTCTGAAATCAGCCACTGCCCAGCCTCCTGTGGTCACCAGGTGTTTTGTGGAAAACTACAAAGTTTATTCTGCCCTTTTTGGGGTTCACTATTAAATCAGATGTCACTTGTTTTCCCAAGCATTGTTTGGAGGCAAGTATTTTGCTTTAAATTACAATGTGCACGTGTTTGCATTGGAGGTGACAATAGTTTTTAATTCCCAGCTCCTCTTCCCTTCCTGCTCCAATTCCCCTGCAAACACAGGAGTTCTGGTATGTGTTGTTCCCAGGTATTTCATATATGACACACAACTACTAACATTTTGTCTGGAGGTATTAAGTCTTGTTAAGCTCAATTTGAAGCATTCAGGAATGCCACTAAATCAAAGTACGGCAAGAAGTAGAGTGGCAAGTTCCCGAGGAAGGGCTTGGCTCTGATTCCATGGGTTCCTCGTGCAATCCATGAAATATTCTCCATGGATCTGTCTTGGTATTAGCATCTGTGTGCCTCTTGCATGAAATTTTTAGCGTTAGTCCTTGCGTTGGACCACAGCTGTCAGAAATGGTGTTGGAAGGAGATACAAAAAGACTCGTAAGTCTTTTGACTGTGCCCTTGTTGGGCTTTTTGGTTCTTTTTATTACCCGTTCAGGTTTTCTCCAAACAAAGTGGAAAGTTGACCCATCTTATCTCATTTTTGCTTGGGAATTATGGATGGCTTTTGTGAAACAGTGAGGTTTAACCATTTCAGTCAGTAGTTGCTTCACAAATCCGGACTATGGCAATGTGATCAGGCCAGCCCTGTGTGGGTTTGTGCTGCTACTGAAAGGAGCAATGTCTCCTACTGTACTGCTGCTTGTCTTCATCATCTTCTCCGTTGTACTGTGTTTGGGTGGCCTCGTGGTTAGCCAGGTAGGGAACAGATCTGGCTGAGAGATCTGGGAAAGACCAGAGCAGTCATGGATGCCCCATCATTGGAAACATTCAAGGTCAGGTTAGATGAGGCTCTGAGCAACCTGATCTAGTTGAAGATGTCCCTGTCTATGGCAGGGGGGTGGACTACATGATCTTTAAAGGTCCCTTCCAACCCAGACCATTCTATGATTCTGTAAAAACCGTTGTTTTCAGGTAGATCTTTTCACAGGAAGTGGTTAAATCTGGAGGAACGAGGAAGGCAGGAGATGTCTTCTACACTAGCCTTGCAGGTTTATTCTGTGTTACAGTGGCTGTGTATCAGTGCTCTCAGCAACTGGAGGGTTGCCTTTTCTGTTTGTCTGCCAGTTCCAGGAGAAACAGCTGCATCAGGTCAACCTAAGAGGTTTGAGACTGATACCAAATCCTCCAGGTTATCTGATCTCATGAAGATGTCTGCTTGAGAAAACGAGCTAAAAATCCCCTTCAATCAGAGCAACTGAGATGAAGTTAACTTAGTTTACACCTTTACTCCTCCTCCACCCCCCTCCCCCACATCGCTCCTGGCATTGTGTTTAACCAGATCAGGCTCTGTAAAGCTTCTTGCTATCATGGAATTTTCAGAGTTGGAAGGGACCTCTAGAGATCATCTAGTGCAACTCCCCTGCTGACGCAGGAATGCCTAGAGCGCATTACTCAGGACTGCATCCAGGCGGGTCTTGAAAATCTCCAGAGAAGGGGACTCCACAACCTCCCTGGGCAGCCTGTTCCAGTGCTCGGTCACCCTCACCATAAAGAAGTTGTTTCTTATGTTTGAATGGAACTTCCTACGTTCCAACTTGTGCCCGTTGCCTCTCGTCCTGTCCCTGGGAATCACTGACAAGAGTCTGCCTCCATCCTCCTCCAACCCACCCTTTAGGTACTTCTAAGCAAGAATAAGGTCTCCTCTCAGCCTTCTCTTCTCCAGGCTAAAGAGTCCCTCATAAGAGAGGTGCTCTAATCCCCCAGTCATCTTTGTTGCCCTTTTTTCCAGTTCTAATTATTTCTATTCTTTGAATCCTCTTAAATTGTATCCTTAAATCATTGATTCTGCTGCAGGTACAGTATTCCAGACATGGTGGCACCACTGCCTTGTGCAGTAGTAGTATAGTCCATGCTCCAAGTTGAGATTGTCCTTAGATGCCCGAGAATCACGCCATGACCAGGGTCACCGTGCTCTCGGTTTCTGCAGTCAGGCAATGAACCACCAACTTTTCGGCAGCCGTGCTTCACAGGACCACATGCCCCATCCTGTTAATGCGGTTTCTTGCCTTGTACCTGGGTACATGACTTGACTTTGTTAGGTTTGAGATCTGTTCTTCATCTGTCAGAAAAGGAACAATGCCGAGTCCCTCTATTCTTGCTCTTGCCCATGCAGGATTAACGAACATTTGCTGTGTGGCTTGGCTATTGGTAGCTGATTTCGGTGAGTGTCTTGCTTAATACTCCCTCTGGCAGTCTTGAATGCTTAAAAATCTGCAGTTACTGATAGAAACTATGTGATGGGTTTTGCCATTTGTGACAGATCCTGAGCCAGATGTCATCAGTGACAGCTCAAGCTACTTCAAGTTGCTGCAGTTTGGGCTTGTAGCATTGCTGTGCAACTGTGAGAAGTTCATTTCTTGGGTTTTGTTATGATTAATTTTGATTCTAAATATCCAAAACTTGTGCTACTGGTGATTCAAGTGATTTCGTATGTCTCCTATGCAATACAGATTTAATGTCCTTGCACTGGTCAACAGGCGACGGTGTTCCCTTGCCTTGTCTAAGAGTGGCTGTCCATACTGTAACCCTGCTTTCACAAAAGTGGATTAATTTGTCAAAACTCTTCATCTGGCATGATACGACTAATCAGCAACTTGCTCCAGGATTTCCCCATGTTCTACCTCCCTTATGAGTAAGAAGCCCCCGTACAAACTTTCTGGCCTCACAGTACAGGGGAGGTTACCAGGCAGCTCCTGCTGTTTACCAGGTGTATGGATTATGTTGGAAGGGGTGTAGCCAGGCAGATGATGGTATTTGCTAATCAGCTGGAATTACTTAGGACAATCAAACCCAAAACCAGCCATAACATGCTGTGGAAAAGTCTGACTGCGTTGAAATGCTGCATTTTTTAAAAAGGATGTTGAAATTTATTGTCACTAACTACACATCCTACCTATTCAAAGACTGGAGAAGGGAAATCATCCAAGCTGTGGGCAGCTCTCTCCATCTCCAGAAAGCACCAGAAATGGTACAGAGAGAGCGAGCTTGATCAAGGCTGGGATGGCTTCCAGGCAAGGAGATAATAGAGTAGGACTCTCGGCTTGAAAAACACATGGCCCAGGCAAGGGAAATATGATGGGGTGTATACAGTCATTAATATCGTAGAGAACAGGCAAACGTTATCATAGTGTGAGCTTAAAAGCAAACACAAGTATTCCTTTTTGCTCAAAGCCTAATTAAATCGTGGCACCGTTGTCACAGATGTTGTGGAAGTAGCTCTGGCTGGAAGTGACTTATATTTTATGTGACGAGCTAATGGAAACTGCTCTCCCTTAATGCAGCACAGTGCTGAGGATGCAAGCTCCAGAGATCCCCATCCTGCTTATAGTAAAAATTTGGAGATCATACCCTATTCCCTACTTAACCCTTTGCAGAGCACTTACTGTGCTGGCATCTCTTGGTGACAACGTTACAGAGCTGGATGGACCTTTGCGCTCTCTCATCCTACCGATTCTTGTGGTCCTAGAAGATAAACCAATTCTAAGTCAGGTAGCTTGAAGCTCTTATCAATAGTATGGGTTTGCTGTATTTCATACCAAATTCTTGCTTATGAAATTCAGCATTAGTTGTTTTTTGAATCTTGCCCTGCACTGGCAGTTTTGTGTTTATGTTTTTCTTAGCAAGATGTTGTATCAGTGTCCCAGCAAATGTTGTCTCCCTTCCTTGGATACTTGGACACCTCCGCAGGTGTGCTTGGTTCTTCCCAATATTATGACAACTTGTCATCTTGGTATTATATCGCTCTGTTCTTCCTGATCTTACAGCAATCTTTGAAAGGCTAAGGTTTGAATGTGATATTTTTTCTGTAATCAGAGAATGAGATTAAGCTGAGGCAGTAAGAGATTCATATTTTCTGGATTTACGTAGGTGTGTGACATCTCATTTTATTTAATTGAAATTTGACAAGAACAATACTGAAGTCTTGAAACACACGGAAGAGAATTTGGACCCTTCAGGGGGTGGTTGTTTTATGTTTCATATTCTAGAAATATCAGGGGAAATAGGATTTTTGTTTCCACAAAATTGAAAAGCTGCTTTGTCTGTTCCTTTCTGTTTCTTTAGGAAGCCAAAAATTCAGGAGAAACTTCCTTCAACAGAAGAGATTTTTTTTTCTGTGGAGGTCTTTCACCCCCCACGCCCATGCTTGATTTTAATATTCTGTGCTGATTGCCTCCCCCAGAAGAGCTGAAGTGCAAAAAGCCTGTTAAAATGGTGCACTGTTACTCATCCTGTATACTGGGCTCAAATCTAGCCTAATTATGTCACTGCCAAAATTAAGCACTACTCTTTTAGCCTTACTGAGTGAATATCAGCCTGAGAAACAGATTTTGCATCAACTGAGTCATCAGGAAAATTCTGATTGCGGAGCCTTTTGTTAGTAATGGGGATACAAGGAGAGGGCACAGCTGCACCTTTTGATGGAAGCAAAAAAATAAATTGGTTTCTCAACTGGGCACCTTTTGAGAGTCCTGGTTTATATGATGTCCGCAGAACAGGTTTTCTGCATTCACCCAATAATTTAGGGGAATTGCATTCCCTAAGGTGCTGGATATAACCTGACATTAGTACTACAGGAGCAGCTAATTTAAGGTGTAATTTGTTGCAAAGCTTTGTGATTTACCTGTCCACAAACTGCAGCAGAAATTAGCCTTATTATAAAGAGGAGATGAGTCTCACTGCTTATGGGGAATAATGACTGTGATTCATGTTTTGGAAATGTGTTATTGGGAAAACCAGGGGGTTTTTTTTAGTGCCTCTGTTCAGGTATTATTCCCTGGGCGTGGTGGAGCACTTCCACCTCCAGGTAGAAGTAGTTACTAGACACGAAACAGTCCACAGGTAGCACCGATGTCCAAATCTTCTATCGCACTGAGTCCTCTTTGAACACAGTAGTGTTGGTCCATCTCCAAAGCACCTTCTCTTCCCCTAGTGTCCACTGTTATGATTTTCGTGCCTGTGCAGTGCTCATTCATCAGTATTTGGCAAACGTTGTGATAGAAAAAGAAATCTTGCTTCTGGGCACTAGCTCCCTAGTTTGTGCTGGATGGAATTGGGCATCCAGAAGTTTCCAGTGATTGGAATGTGTTTGGCCAGATTCTGCCTTCCTGGGTTGTGGGTTTTTGTTGTTTGGTGGTTTGGGGTTTTTTATGATGGTAAAGCAGTGTTTTTGTAGAGGTAGAGTATGACTTCTGAAGGAATTACAGCAATCTGGGAATAAATGCAAAGCCTGGAGCAAACCGGAGCCTGAAAGTCCATTCTCATGTGGAAATATTCTGCCAGCATCTGTGTTATTCAGTCTTGTCATTATGATACTAATTTAATATGCAAGTTTCTAAAGAGCCTACTTTTTTTTTCTTTTGCCTTTTTTTTTTTTTACTTTAGCCTTTTGGACTCACTACCTTTTACTTGTATTGATGGACTTGATAGTATCCTTCCTAACAAAATGCTTTTATTATAGGATATTTTCAGAATCGCAGACAGTTGCCTGTGTAGCTCTAAGAACACAGAGGAAGGCAGCTTGAGGAGGGTTCACTGGTCATTATTGCAGTGCTGTTCTCATGGTCCTTATACTGAACTGAGGATATCATGAAATGATATCTATCATGAAATGATAAGAGTTTTTGATTCTTGGAGAAGCAAGGAAGGGGGGTCAGCAGAACTGCCACCTTGGACTTCTGGAGGGTGGACTTTGGTCTTTTCAGGAGCCTGGTTGACAGAGTCCCTTGGGAGGCAGTCCTGAAGTGCAAAGGAGTCCAGGAAGGCTGGATGTTTTTCAAGAAGGAAGTCTTACAGGCGCAGGAGCAGACCATCCCCATGTGCTGAAAAACAGGCCGTCAGGGAAAAAAGACCAGCCTGGCTGAACAGAGAGCTATGGTTGCAGCTCAGGGAAAAAAGGGAAATTTATGGCCTTTGGAAGAAGGAGCAGGCCACTCAGGAGGACTACAAAGATGCTTTGAGGCTATGTAGGGAGAAAATCAGAAGGGCCAAAGCCCAACTAGAACTTAGCCTGGCTTCTGATGTTAAGGACAGTAAAAAATGTTTCTATAAATACATTAGCAATAAAAGGAGGATTAAGGAGAATCTCCATCCTTTAGTAGACGGGGGTGGAAACGTGGCAAAAAGTGAGGAAAAGGCTGAGGTACTTAATGCCGCCTTTGCCTCAGTCTTTAACAGCAAGACCAGTTGCACCCTGAGTACCCAGCCCTCTGAGCTAGAAGACAGAGGCAGAGAGCAAAATGGAGCCCCCGTAGTCCAAGGGGAAATGGTGAGGGACCTGCTACACCACTTAGACATACGCAAGTCTATGGGGCCAGATGGGTGCGGAGGGAGCTGGCGGAAGGGCTCACCAAGCCACTTTCCATCATTTATCAGCAGTCCTGGCTAACCGGGGAGGTCCCAGTTGACTGGAGGTTAGCAAATGTGACGTCCATCCACAAGAAGGGTCGGAAGGAGGATCTGGGGAACTACAGGCTTGTCAGTCTGACCTCAGTGCCGGGAAAGATAATGGCACTCAGGATGATCTACTCCATAATGGGGCACATGCAGGACAACCAGGTGATCTGGCCCAGTCAGCATGGGTTCATGAAAGGCAGGTCCTGCTTGACTAACCTGATCTCCTTCTATGACAAGGTGACCCACTTGCTGGATGAGGGAAAGGCTGTGGATGTTATCTACCTGGAGTTCAGTAAAGCCTTCGACACAGTTTCCCACAGCATTCTCCTGGAGAAACTGACTGCTTATGGCTTGGATGAGTGTACTCTTTGCTGGGTCAAAAATTGNCATTGAGGGGCTGGAGCATGGCCACAGAAGGCCAACGAAGCTGGTGAAGTCTTCTGAGGAGCGGCTGA
>VYXH01004065.1:8682-37209 GCA_013397275.1 Burhinus bistriatus
TTCTCTTCTGGCTTGCACAAGGGTGGAGCAAAGGGGCATATCTGATTAATCCTTTTCAGACTGGAAGGCTTTGCAGTTTTATTACAGGACAAAATTATTATGAACAGCTCAAGCTAGAAATACTCTTTGATACAGAGAAATGTATTTAAAAGTTTGCCTGTAATGCCTGGTAAGACCAGAGCTAGAATATTTGAATAAGCCCTTTGAAGCTTGCAGTTGCCTGAGTTCATTGTCATCCAAAGCTATAGTCCAAGATGACTGCAGCTGCTCCAGGCTTTGCAAACTTATTACAAGCATACGTGAGTTGCTGTCATCAAATTGGAGTGTCCATTAAAACTTCAAAGGATAAGCTTGATCTAAGTTTTTTTTTGTCATAATGTGTAATACTTATTACAGAGAGATTTATTAAGCTTCTCTCATTTTATAGGTTGAATCTACTGTAGGGTCATGGAACATATTAAGGTTTTGACCAACAGTAAAGAGCTGAAATTTTCATATTTTGCTATTCATGACCTTGGGACTACCTAAAATGGCAGCCACCTTTAATTCAATGCAATTGTGCCTAAGCACATCTGTACTTTCACTCTATTGATGTTTCAAGAGACAAAAAAACCATGAGAAGATGAATGTTGAGTGGGTTTAGGAGGCATTTTAAAAGCCAGGCACTATGCTAGGCCAGAAATGAGGGACCCTGCCAAGTAAAATAGTCTTATACTCAGGTGGTAATGCTATAAATTGAGAAAAAAAAGATATATAATTTAGTAAATTAAGTTTGAGTGCTCTGTCCTATCCTGAACTAAGCCTGTGTGACTGCTGCACATTAAAGACCCATACTGTGTGCCTGAAAAATCACTTTTAAAACAGTGAAGTTTCACACATATTTAATATTGCATTCCTATCTATTGTGAGTGAAATTACCAACTGGCACAGCACAGCTAATAAGCTTATTTTTTCCTAACGGCACTGAGCAGAACCACAATCCATATGAGAGAAGTGTTTATATTGCTTATGCTGGTGTAAATCTATAGCAGCTTCTGAAGATTGTCAAAGTTTGGAAGGGACACATTTTCCAGCTCTTGATTTATTTCTTTTGATACTGGTTTTGCAGACTTGAGGGTGGGCTTCATCTGGCTAGGAACAGCCCTGACATCACCTAGACTCTCTTGGTATAGTTAGTTCAGATCTAATCAAAGGAGCCTAGGGCTCAGTTCGTTTCACCTTGAAGTAGACTCTAAAACAGTTCAGTGATTATTTTTCTCTGTTGATGTAAAAGGGAGCTTTCCGTGCAGTGGATACCTCATTGTACATGTCTAATGCTTGCAAGACAAATATATTCATTGTGTTTAGTTTTCAGAATTTCCAGGGCTCATTTGCATCACAGTTGCTCAGGCATCTCAGGCAAATGTGGAAATTTAAAAAAATCTTAAATTGCTAGAAGCCCTGCAATACTGGATCCCAAATACATAATTTAGTGGATGGTATCGTATTAATACAACTAAAAGCAACATTTATCTATCTTTAAAGTTAACTGAAAAAGAACCCCCAAAACCAACAGGATTTCTTTCCTTCTTCGTTTCTTTATGATAAATAACACAAACACAATAACAAGGTTGTTACTGCTTAAAAAACCCAAAACATTTGCAAGGGTTGCAAACCCCATCAGGTTTACAGGCCAACCACTCTATTTGTCTTGAGCCACTACACTCAGAGTGGTTCTTATGATAACACGAGTTCCTACTTTCACTTCACATAATGTAGGATAATTCTTTTATAAACTAAGCTAAATTATCTTGAAGGGTATCACTGGCATTATTCTGGATTTACAATAATGTAACTATGAGCAGAGTGTGAGCATGAATTTGTGTCATTCCATTTTTATATGCAGTTTTCACAATTTTGTTTTTTCATAATTTGCCACACTGGGAGGGCAACAGGGAAGTATTCATTCCTCCTGATATTTGACAGTAAACTGAGAATGTTGTCCTAGTGAGGAGGTTAGTCTCCAAAAGCTTCCTGTATAATCCATGCAGAAAGAAAGGCTCCTCTAGAGAGTGTCTGAGAGCACCTGAATTAGGCTTCTGCTCTGAACTGCTCTGTGGAAGATCCTTTCAGTATCTTCATATATAGGGAGATTGCCTTCCCCCCATTATAAACTGGGTGCCTAAACCTACATGAAGGTGAAGAAGCTCCCTGGAGAATCTATTTTGTGCATGGATTTTTTGTACATAGACTACATGACTAGTGGGAGAATGCTTTTTATTTTGGGGGTGGGGGTGGGGTAATTTGGACTGCTGCACAACTCTATTTAAATCTTTTTGCAAAGAACAACCTTTTGCCTACTGTCCTAAAGAATTTATTTGTTTTCATGAGTTTGTCTCAACCTTCAAGTTACTGTAACAGTTTTGTGTATTTAATATACAGTGTGTGTTAATATCACAGACACTTTTATAACAGCATTATAACATACACCATTCCCTCCAGCTTTTTATGGACATCTACGCTTCTGCATTAAACTACTGTAGCTTGTGGAATTTACAGTAGAAATCAAGAATGAAGGCTGATGAAAAGCCTTTTAAATTGTGTTGTACACATCCACTGCATCCATCTTGCAAAAGGACTAAAATGAAGAGAACTCTTACGTGATAATTTCTAGCATCGTATCTTAGCAAGAGTACAGGATTACCATTCTGCTACACAATCCATAAAGGAAAAAAGATTGTAGTACAGTAGGAAGGCTAACTTCATCTTTTTATTTGAAGTCAAGTTTAATTATTTACGTTTTCTGAGGAAAATAAAAACAAAGTGGTAACTATGCATTCTTAGTTTAACAGAGGTCTCATTTTAGATTCTGCAGCATTAAAAAACAACTAATATATCCTATCTAGAAAAATAAAAGCAGAAGAGACCCAGAGGGGGGAGAGAAAGAGCGAGAGAGAGAAACACGGACAGACAGACAGATACCTCTCTGCCTACCTCTGCAAAAAATGGAGCTACACAATTTTATAATTACAAAGCAGTCTAATTTTTTATTGTACTCTGAAGATGTATTAATTCTTAATTTGAGAATTTCTACATAATTTTTAATGCAAGCTTTATGGAAGTGAGGGAAGTTCTTACTATATTACCAACCAAAAAGAAAAGACACAAAAAAGCTGGACTGTTCTTTTTACCTTAGAAATGCTCTGAATTTCTACTGAAAAATATAATACATGACACAAGTTATACTTCACATTATCAGTAAATACTACCATAACCTCACCATGAGGCAACACAGGTTGTCATATCTAGTTACTATTTTCTTAGGAAATAAATGACTTCTGGTTATCATGGGCCAATGTGACATGACAGTGTAAAATCATATTCCAGTCTGTGGTGAGCAAGATGATAACATATGTCACCACTCTACTAAACCTGTGAAAATCCCTTGGAATTTCTATTTATTAAACCTCATGTTCACCACACTGTACAGTATATGGCTTCTTCACTGGTTACAGTAAAGCACTGCTTACTGTTAATTGCTTCTGTGAATTCAATTTCAATAGCAATCAACCTTAAACAAACTAGTGAAAACTCTTCTTAAACAAATGCTATGAGAATTTTTCAAAGGTACTAGTATGCTACCAAATTAACTCAAGAACAGCTCTTCAGCAATCTGCGTTGCCCGTTTGCAGTCTACTAATTCAACTACATTTAGCTCACAATTAAAGCACAGCTGACCCATACACGCATTTAGGTTCTATTTATATAACAGTTCTTATCCTCTTTATCACTCTATCTCTCAATTTTTCTCTTATCTTACTACCGATGTTCTTAATGGGGAATTACCCTGAAGAAATACTTTGAGGAAAATTATGATTAAGGGTCTATATGTAATAGATAGAAGCAACTCCTGCTGAACTATCTTTGCAAAGCAAAGAGTAAACTGAAAAATTTAACTCCAGAGTTTAAGACCCCTATGTTCATATATACGTCCAATCCCTGTTTGATTTTTACCAAACTAACATCCCATAGCAACAAGCTCCACATTGCATGAGATGTCTTCTGCTTCTTAACATACATGACAAGATCCTAACCATCCTTATCAAGACATTATTTCATAGCTTTTTATCATATCTATCATGTAGCCCTTCTGTGAAGCTGGTGATGCCAATTGTTTCAGTCTTTTCTCCTTATCCTCTGTCATTCTTGCCAGATAGAACTGAGCTGCTTCTAATTTTGCAAAACTTCTGTTTGCAGTTGGTGACCAGGATTGTACATGGTGTTTGAAACGTGGAGGACAACTGATTTAATGACATTAAAGAGTTTTTTATATTATTCTTCCTTCCTGTACCAAAACTTTCTACTGTAGCTGCATGCCAAGTGGAGGACTTTATTGCACTCTTGACAATGCTATTAAGGTCCTTTTCCTTTGATACAATTAATTTAGAACTCACTAAAGTGTAAAAAGAGATTAAAAAAATCCTTGTAAATACATTAATTTGCACACATCAACACTGAATTTAATCTGCCATCAGGCTGATCATTCACTTCACTTGTTTATTTTCTTCTGAAGTTTCATATTACCCTCTCTGGACTTGATTAACCTGAATAATTTTGTGTCACCTGCAAATTTTATCATCTCAATGCTCATCCCTTTTTCCAGTTCATTAAAAATATATATTAAACTACACCACTCCTGCTTCATAATAGCATGCACTTGGATATCAAATTCTACTATGCTGAAAACTGAGAATTCATTACTTCCTCCTTTTGGATCTCCTAGTTGGATTGATCCATGACAAAAACTAAGTGAAATCTTTTTTGACTGAAAGCTACGGGAACTTCATTGGGCATGGAATTTCTATTTTTGTCTCCAACTTTGTGACTATTTGATTTCTTTAAATTTTGTGAGGGTTTGAAAGGCTAGACTTAAATGATTAAGCAGTTTACCTTTATCCATATTTTTATGACATATTCAATGAGTACTAATAAATAAATTGGTATGTGACTGTCCTGTTGTATACAGAAAAACAGAAAACCAATTTTTGTTTACCAGATCAGGTTCATTTAAGAGTAGTATTTATGTTATACTAATTCTAGGGTGCATTGTTCTGAGAACTTTGGCCATTTTAACATGGATCTTTATTTAGAATATTTGGCTGAAGGGGTTAATTAAATTTCTTCAGAATGTGTGGCTCCCCATATTTGTCATTTATGTTTGAGAGGACACTCAGCACACTTGGAGCCGCTTTTAGCCCTGCAAGGTTTCAGTTTCAGGAGCAAACAAGCAACCCGTTTCCCCACCTGACATGTAATTGCTCCCTTGGATAGTCTGGCAAGCAAAATCATTACCAGTACCAAGAGGCTAAGTTTCTTGTTCCTGCAAAGTAGGATTTGCAGTTGTTAGTTCAAACATAAAAATTCTCTGTATTTCTAACTAGCAGATTTCCTCAGTTCTCTGTCCCTTGAGAACAAGTTATCAGTTCAATGAAGGCCAAAGAATGGGCTATACTACTACTATGAAAGTAACCAGACTGTAGGCAGGTATGTTAGGGCTACCTGTCTTCCCCCTGACGGATGAGACCCTGCTCTGCTGGTGTCCTCTGCTGGATGATGAAAGTGAAATTAATAGCAACATTGGAGCTTTCCACTGTCTGAAACAAGGACATTTCTGAAGCCCAACGATATTTTGGAAGGTGGAAAAGGGAATGAATAACAGAGGATAGAGGGAATTATTTAATCCATTTGCTGACCTCCCTAAGATATCTTGGGAAAGTTCATTGAGTTTGCAAAGGATTTAGTAGAGGGAGGCAACCGGAAGCTATAGAAGTTTCACTGTTGCTTCCCTTAAATTGGGAAGTAATCCTCTAAGTTATATTAATATTTAACTCCACACCTTGATGCTCTGTAATTCCTTTAGAAGGAATCTATATTATTATTTTCCCAGGAACATGGGTTGCAATATATTATACACAGGATTAACATATGTCTGGTAATTATGTAATCTGCATGTAACCCATGTTACAGAATTTTTTTCCATGCTTTAGTGATTTTCAGATTTTTTTGAACACCTGAGAGCTCAATATGCAGAATAGAAATATTTTTACACAAAAGAGTCCTTTTACAAGAAGAATTCCCTACCTCTTTGCTGGATTATCTCTTGTATACAAGATCACTGTTAGAAAAATTCTAGTGAAAGGGTGGCACATGTCAATTTTATTAGTTCTAAATTCCTTGGAAATTTATATTGCATTGTGCAAACAGTTTCAAGATATGTAAGCTGAATTTTTTTTGTGATCTGATGGCTTAAGATCATCTCTTCATATGAGAAGAGGCTGAGAGAACTGTGACTGCAGCCTGGAGAAGAGAAGGCTGACAAGGGATCTTATCAACACGCATAAATACCTGATGGGAGGGAATGAAGACTAGGGAGCCAGATTCTTCTCAGTAGTCCCCACTGACAGGACAAAAGACAACAGACACAAATTAAAAAGCATAAAATTCAGTCTGAACACAAGCAAACTTTTTTACTGTGAGGATGGTCAAACACTAGAACAGGCTGCCCAGAGAGGTTGTGGAGTCCATCTGTGGAGATACTCAAAACTTGACTGGACACTATCCTGGACAATCAGCTCTAGCTGACTCTGCTCAAGCCAGGAGATTGGACTAGATGATCCAAGGGAACTCTTCCAACCTAAAAAATTTTGTGTAAATGTCTACAGAATATTTAATGATTATTATTTAAAATGATTTCATGTTAGCTATAACTACTAATACACAGTCTAAACACTGGAACGAGTGAACAAGTCAAAAAGAATCCAAAACCAGCCAAACCATACAACAGATGAAAGTAGTTCAGTCTTTGGTGAAGCCTGGAATTTCCAAATTGCTCAACTAACTCCTTTTGAAGTCAGTCCTTCAAAACTCCTGAGATGCTTTGATACATTTACAAAATTTATACTTACTGCCTCTTCTTCGTGCATAAATTTAGTCCAATTATACAGGTCCAGTAATGAATATAAACTGTCAGAATTTCAAAACATTATCAAATCTATGCACCTCTCTCTTGTGAAGAAGCGAGAGAAGTGAAAAATCCACTCTTTCCTGATTCAGCCAGTAACAATTCTGTTCTTTGTCTCAGTGTAGTTAAATCCACAAGACATGATTTTATGGCTGAGAATGTGAGAAACACTTTAATAAAAACTAATGCCTCATTTTTTTCCAGTAAATTCATAGGATAGAGTACTAAGTAAATTATTAAACCCTTATGCTCTTTGGTAAAGACTACCTTTTTTCATAATACAAATGATGAAAATGTTTCAACAATGGTACTTGAAATATTTTAAAAGGAATCTTTATCCCATTGTTGCACTTTAGACATGTTCTATGATATGTTAGTGTTTAGAGCATGAAGAAGAGACTTCTCCCTTCTTCCAGAGCAACATATGGGACATCTTGAAAACAGAACACAACAGAGATAGGAAATGTTTATGAGTTAGAGGAGCATGTGCTACCAGAGCCAACTTAAATAAGAGGTATCAGATGTTTCTGGTGATGAAAATCTTTGTGTAAGGTGAAATGGGCTACATTCTCTCTCTTTTATTCCAAAGATGAGATGGATTTGAAAAACCTACCTGGCTCCTTGATGCAAGGACTCGCCACATGAGATAATCTCCAGCACATTACTATTGGCAAGCAGATCTTTCACCCTTTTTTCTCCATGCATTACAGAAAATATTAAATCAGTTTGGTGTCCATAAAAACTTTTGATCCTAGGAATAGCCTAGGGTACTATCATTATCTTCAGGAGAACCATTTGTAGATCTTCAGTAGGTAGCATTAATTTAATTTCTTTGCTAGAGAAAAAGTGGCTGATTTTCTAGATCAATATTTGATTGAATATGTTTGAAATGTCAGCAGATAAAGGCCCCTTTTTCTGGCCCAAAGAGTTTTTGAACCACAGAGGTATACTGTTCTAGCTCCCCTGGGATCTGACTGCAAGGAGGTCTCAAAGATCTGTTAGAAACCTTCCTGCTGTTCCTTGTGTTCTTCCAGCAAGACTTTCTAAAGGTTGAGATGAGAAGAAAGAAGATCAAGAACCAAAATGTCTTTATATCCATTTTTTAATCTTTCCTGGTGCTTCTCTTAACTAAAAATAATCGTTTATAACACCAGTTTACAAAAAAACTCCTGTAATAGGATCATGTGAAAGGAAGAAAAAAATAGTGAGGGCCAGTCCTTCAGATTTGCTTTAAGAAGATGCTCCAACAACTTTTGCAAGTCATTGACATTTGAAGGGCTTTTTCTCTTTTATGACACTAATTAAAGCAGAATATCAATGTATCATCTTCTTGAAAGTGATCTATTAAAGAGATATGCTCAAGGCTGAAAAACCAGGGCAATGGACATATGTTTTAGAACTTCAGAAGAAAAAGTTGCCCAGTTATGTTAGATAACTACAGAAAAGCATAAAAGTGAAAAGATATTCTTAAACAATGAGATGCTGTTGAAAAAATGGCACAATGTGAGACCCTGTGTCAATATATTCCATATAGATTCATGCCAAATACATGCACACACAGACATTCCCCTCCCTTAGCCCCATACAGAACAGTGCTTGTGTTCATGCTGTTCAAATGGAGAGGTTTCTTTAAATCTTCAGGACCCAGACGTACATTTCCCAGAATGAGACAATGAAATATTGTAGATGGAAACTTCTTGTAAAACTGAGATAAGAAATGCATCTAAAGAGCAAACCATATTGCCTATCTTGACTACAAGTACAGCTTGATGTTATATGATTAACAGTATATATACTTCTACATAATAAGATCCATTCATCTTAACATTAAAAACTAATTTAAATAAGAGAAAATTGATGGTGATTTGCTTCATAATATTTTCCTTAGAGCTTTGATTTTATTTTTAAAAGTAGGTATGTTTAACTTGCCATTAATGTATGTGCACACTTTTTCAATATAAAAATTAGAAAGAAATCTGTATCAAAGATAGTGAAAGCATGTGGTACCAAGTTCTTACTCATCTGCTGCAGTGTCTAATACCAGTTTTCTGCCATCTTTATAAATATTATGTTATTTGCAGGGATCCAAAGTCCCCTGCTTTAAAAATGCGTTTTAAATTAGCCAGTATTTGAGCAACATAATATCTTACTTTAATTTATTTCACTGTGAAGTACAACATATGCCTGTAAGCCAAAAATGTGCAAGATACACCAGTAACTGTTTTGTATGTCATTTCAGTGACCCTGGGAAAGACCTTCAGTCTTTTTGTTTCTTTTAGAAGCAGCAAAAATGCACCAACATTTCTGTTAATCTCTTGGGAAATACAGAAAAAAAATCACTACCACTCTTGTATCTACCATGTAATTTAGAAAGATGCTCTAGTAACTCCAATGCCTTGTATGTAAATAGAATGTTGGTTGCTCATTACTTCATTGAAAAAAAATTAGCAGCTTTGCCACCCACTATTTCTGCATCATACCTAAATGACTAGATTATATCAAAAACACCTCATCCAGTTGCTGTACCAGGTTCTGCTAACTGAAATCATAAGCCTCCAGCAGCGAAGTCAGATACCCAATAGTCTCTGCATGGATCAAAGTAAGCCAAACAAAATCTATGTTTTGTACCTGCTTCAAATACATTTGGGAAGCACTGTTAATGAAAAATGAGGTTGATGTACCTATTGCACACTTTCGGATTATTGTTGACTACCATCAATCTGAAACCTAATGAAACAGAGACCACCTACAGTGGAGGGATATTGTGTCCATCTGACAAACTGCATCCAATTTACGAACTGATGGGATGGCATAAGCTGCCACTGGTCATATGATTTTCAGCTTCTGATTGGTCATACGTTGAGCATTAGTAATGGGGCAATGCCATTTCCACTATCATTCTCTGGCAAGAGTAAAAGTATTACATAGTACACTATAATTCTGTGATAATGATAGTGCAACATGCTGTTTTCTCCCCACTGCGGACACAAAAATTGTAGGAGACTTGGCTTCTCCAGACTGTCTTTATGGACTTAACAAAGAAATATGCTTGCCATGACATATATTGAACCTTTTCAGTGCATTTCTGGGTAACTTTATGGGCACGTGTTATGTATCTCACAACCAAACTCTGCAGGAAGAGATAAAATAGTGCACACATCACACAATGGGTATAAACAATGGGCAAGCTAGGCTCCAACCTGCACAGTACAAACAGGTTTTTTTCAAAGAAAAATGCTGACTCTCTAAATGGAAGATGCTTTTGTTTCTGCACCTGTTTTGCTCAGTATCTTGTTAGGCTGCTTCTACTTCTACTAAATGTCATACTAATAGGGAGAAGCAAAACAGGGAGAAATTATGATGGATATTAGTTGATCCTCTTGTTGCTGCTAGATGTGATTACTGCTTTTTCCTGCTTGGGCTCCCTCAGTGTACTCCTAACAGAGTGCAGCTTATTAAAAAGCTCTGCTGTTTAAGTTTCACTAGCATAATAACCAGTTCTCTCTTTATGGTTGTTCTGAAGTCGATACACTGGCCACCTGTCAGTTTGTGAAATAAATGTTAGGTTTTCCTAATGACTATTAAGGTTTTTTACAGATTTTTCTCCCATCGTATCTCTCTGAACTTGTCCAGTGCTGTGTTTATGCTTGTGATTTATGCTTAGCAGGTGTTTGTTTGCTATGGGTTTCTAAATGTTGGCTTCCTACTGTAAGAAAGGCATGGGAAGGTGGGAATGGGTTTATTGTATTCTATATATCGTTCCACAACTACAAAATGGATTTCCAGCTGACACTCTGTGTGCTGCTATGCATTAAGCCACAAAACCCTATCTATATCAGCAATATACCAACTAATGCAAGGGAATTCACAGTTAAGCCTGAAGCTCCATTATTAACTCACTGTGTTGTGCCTAGGTATTGCTGTACATATTGTTTTGATATATACCAAGAATACTGCAATAGGTAAACAAAAACAGGTGAGCTCACAATATAACTTCAGTCTTCACTATGAGATTCTGTGCCCTGACTATTTTAACCAGATCTTTTATATTCCCTGAATTTTATCTTTTGCTATTTCAGTTTTTTAACTTTAAAATGTTTGTTGAGGCTATGTGATCCAGTAAAAAATATCCTTAGAGATCTCTTGTGTAAATACATAAAACATCTAGCTAACTTCTTTTAAAATACATTATTCACACAATAGTTAGGCTCTACAATGCTAAAAAACACTCCAATGAACTAGATTAGAGCAACTTAATTTTAAAATGCATATTACTTACCTGATGAACTGTAAAAGCTCTCGTCAGAGTCTTTACAGTGTTTGTTATAAATTCTTTTTGCCCCTAATTCTCAGACATTATGCACTTTAGAGAGGATAACTACTGCTGTGAAGTTGTGGATTGTTAAGTGTTACTAACAGCACTGAGATTGTTTTCAGTACTGTACCTATACAAATGGAATACTGTAGAAATTATACCTTTCCATAGTCTGCAAAAGCTTCTGAGGCTGCTTCTGTCACCTGCAAGATACTATCCAAAGCCTCCTGAGTCAGCAGAAAAAAAATTTATTGCCTTCAGTGGGTTTTGGATTAGCCTACATTTTAATATACCTTTAAAAGATGGGGTATATACACGCACGGCTCCTCTTTTTCTCTAAAGATGGATCCTACTTGGCCTATGAATCATAATTTACTTATGTTCTCAAGGGGCTCCATTGCATTTTGGTCACCTTTCTTCCCCAAGTTAGGTCTTCTTTTTTCAGTGTTGTTGACTGAGCATGATTTGGGGCTTCCTTTAATTACTACATTCTCATCTTGTCAGTCTTGTTACCCAAGTAGTCACTGGGATGATCTGTAGTTGACTCTTACAGCTTTGTAAAGTTTTGACTTTTGTCCTGGTGACATATAATAGCACTGGCATTCCATAAACGGGAAAGAAGTTATAGCTCAGCTTTCTGGAAAAAATGTGAACCAACCCAATACAAGACACTGCAAAAACCTGCAACTGGCTATCACACTTAGTACTGTGGGCTGGCTTTGATTCACCTTAACATGGTTATAGAGGCTTAAATCAGCATTTCGCTTGAAATTAGAGCCTACTATAAAGAATGAAATCTTAACAACAAAACCACTACACTTCATCATGTTTGTAGGACTCTACCTGAAATTTACATTTAAACTAAAATAACCTTGTGTCTATCCTTTGCAGGAATTTAGTTACTGGTCTTTATGCTTGAGCCATTCAGTGTGTTCTGGAAGTTGCAATGCATACAATTTTATTTATTATATAACTTTCCTTCATATCATTGAGATATACACTAGAGCTAAGATTGGCTGTCATTTGCCAACAAAAGGTTGTTATTTTTGTTGTTAAGCGCCTGCGTGCTGTTTTGACAATGTCTTCTGTTTCCTTTTTTCCTCTGCTTAAACTTCATAGCACATACTAGATCATTTAGAAGATCTTCTAAAGACTGCTACTTATCACTATCTGTTAGCCCATTTTGTAGCTCTCATTTGAGGAAGGCGTCATTTGATTTATTTCTTTATTTGGATTTTTACTAGTCTATAATAAGAGTACCCAGTCAATGCTCTGGGTTCTACTGACAACCTTTTAAAAATGCGCACATAAATAAACAGAATTTCTAATTGTCACAAGATCCATCAGAGAGTCCAGCAACAAAATAGATATAACAAAAATAACTTACCCCTACAAAGTGACCGATAGTTCCAATGACCTCACTGGAACAGAAGCTGTATATCATTATCATAGTACCATAATTACGTCACCAATCCTTTCCACTCATATTGTTATGGGATAGGGAGAAAGAATGGGCAGAAGATGAGAAAACATATGATTTTATACACTGAGGGAAAGCACCTTGCAACAGTTCTAAGAGAGATGCTTCTAATATCTGTAAGACAACTTAAGAGAAAGGAATCTGGATGTATATCACTTAAAATTAGTCTTAATCTGGTCCATCAATTTCTGCGGATTTTTCCATAATTTTATTGGTTTAAAAAGCACACAGCCAAGCTTCTAATAGGCCTAGTTAGCATTATAAGAATACTAACACAAACTACCTGCCAAACAGAATCAGATATACATATGTGTTTTTGTAAAATCTGAATTCTGGTATTGTACCACAGTGGAATCCTATTTTTCTCATAAAGTCTGCAACAATGCTGTATAGCTCTTGAAAGAGGAACTTTTTTCTGTAGTGTTTGAATCATCTTCCTTTTAAAATGTTGCTAAGTGTGAAATTAGTGTTGTCCTTCAAAGTGCACAAGAATAATTGTCAGTAATTGAACACAGTTTGGGAGCTAATTATTTAAAAATTGATATTAAAAGAATACTAGAGGATTGATTGATTTTTGCAGTTCCTATTTAGTTTTCGAATTACTAGATTTGAAAGGCTGTGGTAAGAAACAATAAAAATCCATTCAAAGCTGCTAAAGCAAATTAAGGTTTACTAGTCCTTTGAAAGACAAATGATCCAAGCGAGGTAATGCAGGGAGGACAGTAAAAATGTTCTTGACATTTACCATAGACTTAAATTATCAGGTGTTTTAGGATGCCACATGTTGAATGCATTTGATTTTTCCACTGAATTTCTCTTTAAATGGTTGGGATTTCTGTTTTGGTTTGTCTTTAAAAAGGGGAAATCTCATAATGCCATGGAAGAAATGCCTTCTTTAGGTATATCAACTCCAGAATTTTGTTCAGGATCCATTAAGAGTCAGTACATGTTGGGATGTGAGCGGAGCATAGCCTGTCATGACCTTGATCTATGCTTTTGAATGGGAGCAGGAAATTAGTTTTGGGGAGAATTTTTAACCACCACTTGTTCTAATTATATAGTGTCAGAAATAAATGGGATCTTGACAAAAGTAGAGCAAATGAACTTACCACTGTTTCTCACGCTGGAAGGAATTTTGCAACCCCAGAAGCAGTTGAAGAACTCCCAAATTTTCCTGGAAGACGAACTGTAAAAACAATAAGACAGAAGGGAGATAAATCATGTACACTGTTGTATGTCATAGGCCCAGAGGGTTTCAAGACCTATTGTGTATTTCTTTGCAACTAGAAATAGCTGGAAATTGCTGAACAATTCAAACAAACAAACAAACAAAAGTAAAATAAACAGTGATCTACCCCAAAAAGTTATTGGTACAGAAGCATTTCCTTTTTCAACTAGTAGCATGGAAAGACCACTAAATGGTATTTTGAACATGCAGGTAACAGTGCAGAATGTTTTAGTTGTGAATAGCTTACTCATGGAACAGTCAAAAGATTGGACCAAAAAAATTTAATTCAGAGGTTTTTTTAATTGAAGATTATAAGTATTGTGAGGAAGGTTATATCCTTTTCAGATTTGTTTATTCTCCTACAAAAACATCATTCCATCTTTATCAAAAAAATCCAGGGAAGGTTTGTAAGAATGATCACTGATATTTTTCTCGTAATGAAAAATGGTAACTCTAGGAAAAAAAAGTATTACAATAACATTTTAAATAAATACAGGCTAGCTAAGTATAAAATAAATATTATTGTAAAATATTTTTAACAATATGATAAATTTTGGTTTCCATGGAATTGTTTGGAGGCTGTTTTGCTATAAATAGTTACCATTTTACAGGATTATTGTATCAAGTAATTCGGATGTTACAAAAACAGTGAATATTTACATTGATAACAAAAATATTTCTAAATGAAATAGCAAGTTTTGGAAAAATAACTGAAATGTATCTGAGTAAAAAAAATCCATTTTTCTCAATAAAGACAAAGTTCAAGGCTAAACAATTACAAAAAAATTCCAAAGAAAAGAAAAGTAATCACATCAGGATGAAGAGAGATGAGGAAAGACTGCATAATACTTGCAGCCTCTAAATGATCATAAATAAGGAATCAGCCTCTGATGAATCATAAGGTTATCATTAAAGGCATTGCTTTACGGAAAAAACTTTTTCTTCTATTTTACTGTTAGTATAGAGAACACAAACTTTGTGTTTCCAGTGCTCTGCTGACAGCCACAATGTCATGGACTTAAGCTGCCCTCAGCAGCTAGGCCTTTTAAAAAATAGTCATGATATCTAGAGTCACATCTCTAAAATTCACAACTTTGGCTGGATAATAGGCATACCATGAGAACATCCATTCTGCAAAATTGTTTTATGTCCAGCAAAAATTTAATATTGGCAAAACGAAATTATATGCCTGGGCACAAGCTCAGAGAGCAAAGTTTAGATGCTCACAAACAAAACAGAGTTAATTACTCTGTTTCTATACAAACATTCAAACCCAGACCCTTTCAATAATAGTTTGTGGTGCTAGAAATAAGGCATCATGCAGTAGTTTTGCAAGTTGTGTGAAATGTAATAGTGGTAAACATATGCAGAAAAACTAACAGCCACCCAATGCTCAAATACTGAAATACTAAGTATGATTCATTAGCAAGCAATTAAAATGTTCAGGAGATGAAGCCAAACATTCTCTCTACAGAGGAGATGCCACTGGTTACAGTTATAAGCAGTGGAAGAGGAAACATGCTTGGATATAATGGCCAAGTGCAAATGCATTTGATGAAATAAATTTTTCTACTGAAATGGATGTGCAAACTACAGTTAATGAATCTGATGAATTTTTTAATGGATTGGGATGCATTAAATCTATAATATATCATGCTGCTATAGGCCCCAATGTGCTTTCTGAAGTATATGTGCCATATAAAACCCAATTAATTCTCAGAGACAGAATACAAACTGAACTTCACCAGATGGCTTAATCAGTTGGAGTTAATTCAGACACTACTGACTGGGTTAATAGTATGGTCACTGTACTAAAACAACAAAAAAAGTTACAAGAACTTTAGAGATAAGAAAGACAAATAAAGCAATCAACCTAAAGCAGTTCCCCAGAAGAGTAGGTGAAGATGTCACATCTAGACTAGATGCGACTAGACATCAAAAATACAAGGGAGCTTTTAGTTTGGGTTGTCCGCCAAGGACCCTGGCAAGTCTAACTCTATAAAGAATTTGTTCCTTCAGCTCTTTTCAGAAGAGGTTTGCAGGAATGAATATGTTTCACAATTCCATCAGCACCTGATTTTTAGGAGTATCTTGTGTGGCCAGCATGGAATCAAGTAATTACTACTGACCTGGTGGGAAGTGAAGATCAGCTCCCAAATCAGAATGTTTTATTTCTATAAAGGAGAAAGAACATTAGACTGAACAGAAACATGCTTCTTGTTTGGCCTGGAAGAATTTGGTTATGTAGAAGAAAATAGCGACAAAGAGCCAGGCTTGACCCTGTAAAAATGGATTTAAGTATATGAATGGAATATCCCAGAACAAGGAGGTCTGACACACATTTGTGGACTTGTTCCCATACTTGAACATATTAATCCATAACTTCTTATGGTTAAGTACTTCCTTCAAACAATACTGGAATATTCTGAGATTAAGCAAGGTCCACAATCTCAACTGTGTTATGGACTATTTTAATATTTATTGACATGTACTTCTAACCCTATAAAACATAACAGAATGCTAACACTTCTTTTAGTTCAGAAAGTGTCTTGTCTAATGCCTAAGAAATCAGGATTATTTAAAAATAAAAAATCCCATATACAAATTATTGTTTTCATAAACCCTGCTGTCCTTACTGAAGCCTTATTTTCTACTAACACCTCTCATTTGAAAGATAGGTGAATTATTTTACTTTTTCTATCACCATCACTGTCATTTTAAAACATGCTTAACTGAGATTTGAATATTACATAGCTCGCAGGAATCTTTATTGCTGTGAATGTTGCCTTCTCTTTAGTTGCCTTAGAAATATGAGTCCAAGGTCAATCTAAAAACAGATTTTCCTTAAAAACAATCTTTCCTTACAAGCAGCTCACCCACATTACTGAGTAGTACAACACAACCACAACACTACCCAGTTTCACCAGAAAAATCTTTCAAGTTTTCAGTGGCTTCAAGGCCATGTAGTTTGAAGAAGGAAACATGAAAGATCAGCCTCAAATCCTGGTCCTTCTACATGACTGGAATCTTAGTGCAGACCCTCCCTATTTTCTTTGTGATCTTTCATGATTTAATTAGAAACATCTTTAAAAAGCACTTTTTTCCTTTTTTACTATAGTAGTATAACATCTGCATTTTCAGCAGTATGCTATTTAATCACATTGAGTTATAAAGTGAAATTCTTAGTACTTTGTGTAATATCTTGTAGAACCCATGCATTTGGTCTTTTAGTGTCCCTGACTCATCATCTTATATTCTTTCATCAACATTTTAATAGCCACTCTTAAAAATGTAATTTGATGGATAATTCTCTAAACCTGTTTCAGTTTTGTTATTTCTTTTAAAAGTTGTGTCTCTGCATGTTTTCTTTCTGTGATTACTGCACCTGAAACTAATTCCAAGCATTTAAACATACAGACTTTATCTCAAGTTGATAGAGCTGTGCTAGATTGTGTTATGCAAGATTCTGGTTCCTAGGTAAGAAAATTTCGTCGGTGTCAAGAACTTCACTTTTAGTTTTAATTGAAATATGTTTATTTAATATATATTTAATGTATGGTATGCAGTGTAGTTTGAGTTTAGATGCCTGAATTCTGTTTTAACCCTGTGTTCAGTCCCCATGTGCTTTATTGGATCTAGCACTTGTTATCTACAGTTAGTCCTCCGTTCCAATGTAATTTAGATGATGACTCTGAAAATCAACTATCTGCAGCTATTTTGCAGCAGACTGACTAGGCAGAGAATTATTCACTTGCTTAACTTCTTTCTTGTTAATTTGACAAAAATAAAACTCCATACAGTAAAGTGAGATATCTAGGAATTTCAGGGAATTTTTAATCAAAGGAGGATAGCACCTACCCATTACAATACCTAACCTGGACAGCTCTGAAATAGACATTTATGTTAAATGTTTGCTTAAATGTTTTTCTGAACGACTCTTCTTTCTTGAATATCAGGAGTGAATAGTCATACTTATTTCAACTGGACTATCTAACATAAGTAAATTAGTTATGAGAGTATCTGTTCCTTTCTTCTCTAGCAATTCACAAATAGTTATCACAAAAACCAGGGGACTACACTGACTGTGAAAGCCTAAAAGAGACTTCCACTATCATATTTTTCCTTTGCCAGATTCTGCTAGTCTTTAAAGTATTAGGAAACAAGGAAATTCAAACTATTCCCTAGACTCTCTGAAAAATGCCAATAAGGGGTGGGGGGTGGGAAGACAAAATAGAACTGGCATTGAATTATTGGCATGATCTAACATAATTGGCTGCATAAAGTTAACAAAAAAAAACAACTAAACAAAACACCTCCAAAACCCCAAACCAAAAAACCCCAACTAAACAAAAAACCTTTAAGGTGTCTGCCATTGTTAAGGAAATCCCAGAAAGATAAATAACTTGAAAAAACAGAGGAAAGAAGGTGTAGATGCTAAATATCTGATGGGGAGTCTTCACCTAAAACTTGAAAACCTACTTTAAAATTCTGGTTTGAAAAGTGACTATGCAGTACTGATGCTTGCTTATTTAATACCTCTGTGCACTATGGAAGTTATATGTGCCTATCTGGATTTTTAAACCACGTTGTGCAAAGTGCACAAAAATTAGACAGTATTTTCTTCCTATGTGTTTAAAAATGCCAACAATCTGTATACAAATTGCTACTACATATTTATGACACACCCAGAAAACTGCTGTGTTTCTATAGGAATAAGGGAATGTACTGAGAAAATAAAAAAATCTAAGTTTTGTCTAGAGATTTGTCTTGCTAAACTGCACTAGTTGTTACAGATAGACAGGCTCCTCTGAGGAGTAATACAGAGCAAAAGCCTAATTTTAAGTGCTTTGAATTGTTTTTGGAATGGTTGGGCTATACAGAAATTGCTTGACAGTGCTAGTCAGCTTGTGTGCACATCCCCTAGAGAATAGGATGGAAGCACTGATACTCTAGGCCAGTATCTCTATTCTCAGTCTGGATATTGAAAGTAACCAGTCTGCAGAAACATGGCCTTTGCAGATTCTGCATAGTGTACCTCCTGTTTGGAGAATGCCACCAAACCTCGTAAACTGAAACCCATAAAAATTCTTAACATTTCTACAGCATGCACAAAGAAAGAAAGTTAACCTTACCAGTTACTTTGGATAAACAAAATCTTTTTTGTATTTATGTATGTATATATTATACCAGGTGACCAGTCCTTATTTCCAGGCAGTGTTGCTAAAGTCTTCATGCCTCAATACGCCCACCTCTTGCTTTCTTAAGCAAAATCCTTAAAGCGCTTCACTCCCAGAAGCACCACTGGACTGAACATATGCTTTTGACCCACAACTGATAATCATGAAGCCTTGTTTCAAAGGTGGAAGGACTCTGTATTGAAACTTGCATTACTAGTTACCTCTTAAAAAGTAATCATTGGAGCCATTGTCTGAACTCAATCTCATTACACATAAGCAAATCTGGAATAAAGCTACTGCAGTCAGGTTAAAGTCAATGAAATATATCAGATTTATATTGGCTCAACTGAGATCATAAACTGGTCCTGTAATTGGACCTGTAGTTTTAAATATAACATTTGCAATTGGCTGTTCTGCTCAGGGAACGGGCAACTGTATCTTGACAGACTTCTGAATCTATTAGAATTAGTTGGGAGAAGGTGATGATGAACATCTTATTCTATAAAAGAGAGATAAGTAAAACCAGAAATAGGAAGGTGCTGAATTTGAAGTAGATTATCCTTAAACTTGCATCTGCATTATCAGTATTTGTAGACTAGCAGGAGCGTTAACTTAAAGCAAAATAGGTCATGATGAGGGTGTGATGTCCCTGTCGCACCTTTTTTTTTTTTTTTTTAAGATTTAAAAAAGCTGTAGTTGAGTTCAATTGACTGAATGCCCATTTGCAGCTGGAGTGCATTAGATGTATTGCAGCATTTTCTGCTTCAGTTTAATTAAAAAGGAATGCGGTTCATGTGCTTCAATGCCACATAGTGATGTGAATCAAAGCACAGAACATTGGGACAATCAGAGATCCGCTTCAAAAGTGGAATGCTGATCTGAACTAAAATGGCACCAAAATGAGAAGAACTCCCAGGTACAGAAAGGTATTTGTAGGCTTTGCTGAAGATTGTTCATACGCTCAGTAGAAACTGTCTTACAAAAAGGCCCTGAGTGAATCCTATCTGCATTCTTTCCTGAAGTGGGAAGGTAGGGCAGGAAGCCCTGTGAGTGAATTGCTTTTTAAAAAATGAGATAAAATGATCTTGTCAAGAGCAAACTAGGCTTGCTGGTTTTTAGCCAGCTAAAACTAATCATGCAATGTAAGAATGGTATACAACACATCTCTTAGGACTGAATTGTTCCTAAAAGAAACTATTTGGAGAGGAACAAGGACTTACTGAGATAACATTAACTCCTCTGTTGACCTTTAAGAGATGTTATCAATTGCAGTGTAGATACTTTTAGCCCAAACCAGCTAACCTGGCTAGGTTAAGGGCTGAAATACAGGCTTGCTCGCTTTAATATAGCATCTTCCATTTTCAGTGCCGATGAAAGCCCTAATGTGTTGATAGTTCCTTTATGCCCTTTCCACAGCTGACCCTCATGGGCCAACAAGGTGTCTTACAAGTCAACTTGCATAAGAATCCCATGTTACTTGACAACAGGTCATGTTCGGGGGAAGGCAGAAACTATGAGGAATCCTTTATACAGATAAGGCTTGATAGCGAGGACAGACAGTCTAGACTGTCTTTCTTATGTACCTGCAGCAGCCATCTCAGCTCTAGATTTCTGCTTCCAGAACTTTTCTGGAAAAGGCAACACAATCTGCTTCAATCACCTTCATCAAATATTTAAATCAACCTGGATGGCTTTGCTAGAAGCAGGAGGATCTACTGCGTTCTCTCACTCAGACTGACCAGCTGAAGAAGCACTTTTTGGCACAGAAGGGACCATTAGGTCAACAGTGTCTGCAGCATCTTCACCTAGTACAGCTATTCATGAAAGGAGTTATCTGTCCATGGCCTGACATTGGGGTACAAATCAGCAAGTTAACCGTACACTGCAGACACAGCCTAAATGTAATTAGTTCTTTTGTTTAAGAATAAACTGACTCTAACCACTTCTTGGGCATGTGGTTCTTTCAAGACAAAAAGGCAAATAACTCAGTTACATTTAGAAAAATGGCTTTAATGAACAGGAAAATGGCATTTAATCTTTTGGTGCATCCTGCATTTTATGAGTAAATTCCATGGGAAACTGTGTAAATGGAACGTAATTATTTTTAAAATAGAATCCTTTGTTATTAGCTACATAACTGTCATGTGTACATAAAGCACCCTGCTGTACAGACAAAAGACTGGAAAAGTTTCCTGGAGAGTTTCTGCTATTGAAAGAAGAAAAATGGAAGCAGTGGGGTGAACTTTTGGTTCACAGACTCAAATACTGAATGTTAAACCTGGCTGAGAGAAAATCACTTTATTCTGATAACCGGATTACTTAGAACAAAAATAGAGGAAAATTAAGAACTGAAGAGCAGAAAATTAAGGTGGAATGCAATTTAAAGAATAAGTAGATGATGTAGGCTTTCATTTTCATCCCCCCCAGTGTCCAGCTAATTAAAATTACAATCAAAATGGAAGTCTAAACTTGTAAATATCTTTAGCTAATGATTTTGTCTTTTTAATCATCTTCACATTCAAAGACTTTATTTTATTCATTTAGAGCTTTACAATAAAATGAAATTGTTTTTCCCTAGTAAAATCCTTTCAATTTTCGTTATCTGTTTCTTTTTACATCATACATTATGTATTTTTCGTTTTTCTTTCTAATTTCTAAACGGTATTCTCTACTTGTACAGTTTGTGCCCCTCTTACACATTTACTTAAATTATAAAGTTAAATGTAATAAAGTGCTATAATGTAAACTTTTTGCTTAGCATAAAATCACTAGAGTTGCATCTACTGACTTGAAAACTAATCTAGACAAACATTAGCTTTCTTCATAAGGTGCATGTGCAGATACAATGAATTTTTAAGCCACTAATCACATACAACTTCAAATTTAGACAGAACAGTAATTATTCATCTTCTTTGTTTCTAAGACAAAGAATGGATTTCCCCCAAATTAAAGACTGTTTTCCACGAACAATAGCTGTTTTTTTCTGTGAGTTTTGAGGCAACTCTTAAATAGTTCAAGAGTTAAAAGTAATTAAATACATTCTTAATGTACTGGGCAGCAATGACTCACCTTTCTGACCTTTGTGTTCTAAAAATTAGTGTTTGCTGTCAGTATACTTTGCACTTCCCAACAATCTGGGAATACAGAATAATTTTAGCATTTAAAAATGCATACAAACTTAGATCCTTTTTGGTTTATATTCTCATGTCACCACAAAACTTATAAAAGTATGTATTTAGTTTTGCTTCAAAATTTGTTTTTATTATGTAAGTTTTCTAAACTGAGGGTTAGCAAAGCCTTGAAAATATAGGAAAAATGATGCTTGGTGATACGGCTCTGTCTTAATGACTTCCCTCATTTTGGATAATACAGGCATTTTATTTTATTTTGCTAGACAATATTGATTTACAATAGACACTAAGGTTGGAACTTAGCCAGTCATAACAATATACTTTAACACCATATAAATACAACATTTATTTACTAACCTAGTTCATTTTGACCTCAGTGTTACTTGCATGATCCAGCTACACTGTGAAATCTGAGGATTCTGAACTGGATCCTGGGAGTCAGACTATGGATTCTGAACTATGCTTGAGAGATGGTTTTGTATTCCTACGGTATTTAGAAAATCCCACAAAAAGGCAGTGGCAACACCCAAGTGAAATACCATAGGTTCAAAATATTCAGATTCAGTGGCTGGCTGATTCAGTGTGAACACATCTAAAGGTGCTAAGCCTTTAACTTTACAGAAAGACAATTAGTTCCCACGTTTCACATCTGTAATGATTGTCATGGATGCTACAAGTCACGTATGTACAGGAGATGCCATTCACATGCAAATACAGACCATGGATGCATTTGCAACTTTTAAGTTTTCAACCTACCTGGGAAGATTTATACTGTCAATCATTACTCTAGTATCTGAATTATTTCCAGATAAAACAAAAGACCCTCAAAGCTATCATGAAGAGTCTGACAAATGTTTGGGGGCTTACAAAACTTCTAGCTGGAACAAGACAATGTTTTTCTTTGCTTGTTATCTTCAGTTTAGTTTTCTTAGGAATTAACAGGAAAAAGGATGTTAGCATTATACTCTATCTTGCAAGATAGTGATTGGGTTTATATTTATATTGGTGTACATATACACATCGCCACTGAAATATCCTCCTTTTACACTGGTAAAAGCAAGGACAGATTTTGGCCGAGCATCTTTTGGAATCTCTAACAACATACATTCCCTGGTTCTAAAAGGCAACTTTCATCTGGCTGCTTGGAAGATCTCCAAGAGTTTGTGCTCTGCAAGGTTTGAAAGGGATTAACTGCATACTCTTGTGCCTTTAGAATCAATACAACATATGGACTGGCCTTGTCTTCTTGAGTTGCCGCTGACTGCAAAGGGAGTATTTGTACAATTCAGGAAGATGTAACTGGGCTTAAAGCCTCCATGGTTTTTATGTGCAGAAGTTAATTTATCTGAATGCATTAATGTTCATACATCAGTCATTTCACTGTGTCATCTGCCAAAAAGAGTGCCAAAATTTTGCCTATATGTACAAAGATGAACATGAGGTTTGAAAGCCCTCTGGACCTAAGACGTTTTAAAATATCCAATGCTTACTTAATCATTTTATACTGTTAACAGACCAATCGGTGTTCTTGGGTTTGGTACCAGCATATGTTTTCTAATATTAAAGTTCTTAAATACAGAAGAACAATTGCATTCAAAATCATCAGAACAGACACATTTGCTGCTTCAAACATTTTTGTTAACAGCTGCAATGCTTTGTACTGAGGTATTATAATAGAGATATTCAGAGTCTCCATCTGAGTTTGTAAGCTGCTAAGGATGCAAAATGATTTTAAAATAGACAGAAATAAAAGTATAGTGCAAGACAACTCTATGCAAATCACTAGAAATATTTTGTAGCAAAAATTTCTTGGGTAAAATAAAGGAAGGGGTATGTATGAAAACTGTGCCAGTAACAGGCTGTGGAGTGGGAGGTAGAAGGGGAAGCCTGGTGGTTCTCACCTGCGTCTTCTTCCAGTGTCGGATCTAACATCTCACTGTTTCCAAAAAGGGTTGTTTGGCTTGTGGATAAGCCTTCCAAATGCTTTCTTCATGTTAGCTCTAGTGCTTGGGTCACAGCTTCAGCAAACCAGGACAGCCTAAAAGTAATTAATCAAAAAAGCAATTAGTTTTTGGTCAGCGAACAAACTGTCCCAGTGTATAAGGGGATCAATGGGGAGCTAGAGTTGGTGTAAGTGAGGAGAAGGGCCTGCACGGCCAGGAACAGGGTGAAGGGAAGAGCATGACTGACCTTCACAACAACAGTGAGCCATTCAGCAGGAGCAGTAGTACAATAAAACCTCTTTCAGACGACAACCATGGCCTGCTGGTTTAGTCACAGAAAGCTCCATCTAGTCCCAATGGCTGTTAGTGTGTCTGAGCTGTGCTTTTAAGCAGTGGAAAATTGAAGCTCAAGAGAGAGGAACTCCTTAATTAGCTGAGGTTAAGTTTTAAGTGTTATTTTTTTGTCTAGGACCTCAGATAAGCTTCCCTGGTTTTCAGTGTGTATACCTGTGGTGTAGCTTTTAGGCATAAGCAAGCTAATTTACCTTTAATTAAAAAAAAAAAGTACAACTGCATATTATTCAAAGTATTCTTCTACTGTATTTAATTATGAGTCCTTTCATATGCTTTTACTTGTAAGGATTTGTTAGGGCTGGAATTCTTAAACTGTGGTCTATGCTGCATTTTGTAGAGGCCTGTGAAGTTGTGTGTTTTTAGGTCTGCTAAAAAGGCAGCTAAAATATACTAAATATCTTTCTAGCGTGGCTTTTCCTCACAAACAACTACTGCTTTTAACACCGGACTTTGTAATCACTAGATAGATGAGGAATCACCTCAGAAGAGAGGTGCTCTCTGAAATAGAGATGTTCTATATTAAAAAATAAACTAAACTATGAAAGTTTAAAAACACTTGATCGATGGCTTTGCACTTAGTAACATTGACCTTCAGTGGCTTGAAATACTATTGTAATTTTTCAATTTACTATTATAACAACCAGATTTCATAAACATATTATTATCTTTCCATTATGATTGCTTATTCCCTCTAAGGTCTACAATGCTTTTCCATAACATCTAAATGGAAATAGGATTAGGATGAGATTCTGTCACTCAGGGATTTGTGCAAAAAGGTGGGGATACACACAGAAAGGTCACTTCTTAAGGGTGAGATGAATAAAATGACACTGAGTTATGGTGAAGGACAGCAATAACAGTATTAGCAATTTTGCATGTTTTTAAATCGATTGTTTTATGTTGGAGATACTGATGCTGGAGAACAATGCACTGTTATTTTCTTGCCTTTCACAATATCCTTAAAAAAATCAAGCTCCTAAGAAATCTATGTTATTTCAATGAATTATTTTTTTAGGTTACTAATGGTTTCATGTGAATTCTGTCTTCTGTGAATGCACTTGCTGTCTGACTGTTCGTGGGATAATTTTACTAACAAAATCTAGCCTATCAGCTATTCAGAAATAGTCACTTTCAAGTGTTTGGTCTGCATACGGTTTGTATTGTCACTCAAGTCATGATTTTTTTGATTACTTAACTGGTTGAATGTGATATTTGAATGGACAAAAAATAACAAACTCTGTTATGATTCTTCTGGCAAGCAAAGACTGTAATTAAATCAGAAAAGGTGGCCTGTGGCTGAAAGATCAGATTGGGACTCCTTTGCCTTAAGAAGTATACCTGTCAAGCCTCTTTCTTGCTTGTATTTTCTTATCTTTCTGTTTTAAAAATGGTGAAGTCTGTGTGCCAGATCAAAGTAACATGATGTTTCAAGTAACTGCATCTTTATATGAAGTTTAAAAGTGTGGAGTATATACAGTATAAGATAATGATTAATGTTCTCTGGGCCCCACTACTAAAATATTTTGTGGTTCTGATATTACAGTATTTTTTACTTAGAGACATTACTCCATAACTGCATTTGGTTGAAGTGTCTTGACATTCCTCTTAATGTCAGAGACTAAGATAAACATGGCCAAAAGAAGAAGAAAAAAACCTGTCTTCAGTTTTGCATTTGATGCAATTAAGAAATAATCTCTGTACCTGTTAAAGTACAGAGATACTTCACAATTAAATAAGGTAGTTTCTAGTGTAATGCATATTGAGAGAAAACAGCTCAAGAGAAGAAATGTTTTGATCAAAATGAAATTAATAGATAATATGAAGGATGCAATTTACTATGAAGTATTGGATTAACTGCTCAAGGTGAGCCAGGCTGGGTAATGAAATGCACATGAACAGCTTTAGGGGAGCTAACTATGGGCATACTGGTTAAACACAGTGGTATTTAAAACCTGTTTGTGCATATATTCAGAAAATGCTTCTTGAATTGGTAACTGAGTCTTGTGTTGCCCAAAGTTCTCTGGAGCAAAAAAGGGTGACTACAGCAATGCTCTTGCAAAGAATTGAACTGCTAGAACACGTCTTTCTGAGGTACGCTGATAATTTGCTGGAAGTCTGGAAATCATCAGTTAACATTTGCAAGGGGTATTAAAAAAAAAAAAGTTAACCAACACTGACTATATATTTTTATTAACATGTACTCCTGAAAATCTTACTATGATGAATTTAAATGGTAAATCTTGGGACTCTTTAACCTCTCTATTGACTCTTCTTAGTGCATTGTATGCCTGATGTTTGGGAAAATCATTGGCAGAATTTGGATACAGGATAGGGGAATTTTGGCAGCATACAAAAGAACACAAGAGACTAACATCCAGCTCAAATGAGCAAACAAGGCTTCACATTCATTCCCTCGCATAGTAGTTATACTTCTACTAGCCACTACAACAATATAAAACTGCAATGGGTTTGACCCTTTTTGACTCCTCTATTTCCTTGCAATCCCCACCTACAGGTCTCCCAAGCTAGAGGAACAAGAGCTAGCTGCAGGTATAAGCATTTTTGTTTTTTTCTTTCAATTCGCCTCTTGTCCCACAGGTAATGAGCTGCTGCCAGCCATCAGAGACAGTGGTTCTCTGCCATAAAAACTTACAGAAAATACTTGCAGCCAGTTCCCTGGCCTGGAACAACTGAGCTCCTGCTAATTAATACTGCCTTTTCTACATTTTGCTGAGCCTTCTGTACTCATTTTCACAGTGAGAAGCACTGGTTTAAAGATACGAGAGACAACGCGTTGGGAGAAGTAACCTCCTCTATTATGAGTAACTGGGAAAGTTGACAAGATTTAGCCACTTTAGTCATTCGTATCATATTAACAGTGGAGGCCTTATCAGCCAGCCTAGAAGTAATATAACCTTCTACAAACTTCAGTAATATATTGCATGCTAATCAGATTGTATTTGCATTTATTCTCAAGGGAAGCAGCCTCAGGAATTCTCAAGATTCAGTTGCTAGTTCTGCAACACAGCTGGTGTTGGTAAGGTAAGTCACCTATCCCTTTGTAAAACTGTTTTTTCTTTCTCAAACTCATCTGTTTAGGCAGAAACTGCCTCTTGCTGTGTTTTGCATGATGCTCAGCCTTAGTGATATGCAAGGTCTTAAGGCCTCCTGAAACATACATAATAACCCCTGAAGTTTTGTTTCAGTCACTTTACTCAGGCTTTCCCAAACATAGCGACTGCCAGATCCTAGTGGCAGCCCACCCAGAAAAGTGAGGAAGGTTTTTATCTCAACACCTGCGTGAGAAGGCAGAAGAGCTTTTATCGCTCCAAGTGCGTTGCGGCAGGAAACACCGTACGATCCCTAGAAGAGCAATGCGTGAATCGAGCGGCACTGCAATCTGCTTGGCGCAGCCGGCTGCGTTATTAAGAGCCTTGCTCGACGGTTCTCCTTAGTCCAGAGCGCCTGTCCCCTCAGGAGATGCTAAACCGCGAGGAAGCCCCGGGGCGGCTCGGCCGGCGGGAAAGCCCCGCTCCTCGGGGCTCCAGAAGCCGCTCCTCGCCGCGGGACGCTCCACAGAGCCGCCCGCCCCAGGTAACGGCCGGCACGCGCCCCGCCCTTCCCCTCAGGCGCGTGCGCAGTCTGCCGGCGGGGGCGGGGCCCCACCCGGCGGCGCGTCCGATTCGAACGGCCGTGCGGGACGGAGCGGCGCGGCATGGCCGGCTCGGCGGCCTTGCTCCGCCAGTGCCCGCTGCTGCTGCCGCAGAACCGGGAGGGGACGGCCTACGAGGGCTTCGTCACCGCGCAGGTACCGGTGAGCGGCAGCTGTTACTCCGCATCAGCTTCTCCTTCCTTACCGCCCACCCTCCCTCCCACCCGTGACCGGGTCTGCGTGTGGC
>VYXH01004065.1:37381-106103 GCA_013397275.1 Burhinus bistriatus
AGCTTGCGGTGCCTGCCTGCCTGCGCCCGGTTCCCCGCCGTGTGCCGTGAGGGTGCTGTGTGGAGGCGCCCACGTCGCGATCCCGCGGGTTTGCGCTCTTCGGTGCGCGCGGAATTGCACCTCTTTTGGCGGCGCCGTCTCGCTGATGGCTTGTGGGCTGGATTCGTGCTGGCAAATGTTTTTTTGGGGGCAGATTCAGTGTGCCTGTACTCTTGGCCTAGGGTAAAGGTTGAAGCCAATGACTAACTGTGGGTGTTTTCCTCTCGCTTATTTGTGTTTATGAGGTTTCAGCTTAAGTAGCTGCGTCGTGTCTCTGGGGATCTGGTAAATTGCAGCGCAGGGGGAAGAACAGCACCTCAGGCAGGTTGAGCGTGAGGGCTCTTGAGCCAACTTTGCCCTCAGAGGCACCATGCAGTGACGCCACAGCCCTGGCTCATGAAAATATCGCACGCGCGCGTGCACACAGACCACAGAAACAGCTCTTAACGGGTGTGTTTTCATTTAGAAATAGCATGGGATTTTTTTCCTATAAAAATAAATAGACATCAAAAGATGCGGGCTGTGTCACACTTGCGTTTTCAAAAATGTAGTTTTGCAGTCAAAATTCAGGAAGGGTTTTGGTGACTCTCTTATTCAACTTTATGAAGACATTTGCAAGCCTGTGTTTATATTTGCATTACTCTAACAGCTGCAACTTTTGAAGTGCTCTCTGTGTTAGAATGCATCCTGGAGTTAATGGGAAGGTTAAGATGCGAGTGTGAGCGTCTGTTCTCAGATGTGATTTTTGGATTAGGGCTAAGGCCATAACGTGGCAAAGTCTGCGGTTATCCACTTAAATTAAGTGTACAGTAAACATCAGGTTTGGAGGAGTTTGGAAGCAACTGATGTGCCAACAGGCTATATCCAGCTCTGAAATAGGTATCTTGTTTTTGCCTGTGAGCATCACAGAAACAGGGAGGTTAGAAGTGACCTCTGGAGGTTGTCTAGCAGGGTCAGCTGGAGCAGGCTGCCTAGGACCATGTTCAGTTGCGTTTTGAATATCTCTGAGCGCCGAGACTGTGCAGCCTCTTGGGCAGCCTGTTCCTGTTTGACCACCCTCACTCTTCGAGGGTTTTTTCATTGCATTTAAGTGAAACTTCCTGTATTTCAACTTGTACCAGTTGGCTCTCATCCAGTCAGTGTGTGTCACTCAGAGTCTAGCTACACTTTCTTTAGTCTTCCTCCATCAGGTATTTGTACACACTGGCAAGATTCCCCCTGAGCCTTCTTCAGGCTAACCAGTCCCAGCTCCCTCGGTCTCTCCTCATGTGGAGAGGTGCTTCAAGCTCTTAATCACCTTCATAGCTCTTCACTGGACTAACTCCAGTATGTCCATGCCTTTCTTGTACTGGGGACCCAGCACTCCAGGTGTGCCTCACCAGTGCTGACCAGAGAGGAAGGATCACTCCCTCTGACCTGTTGGAAATGCTCTGCCTAATCCAGCACACGAGGTTGTTGGCCTTCTTTGCTGCAAGGGTGCATTGCTGACTCAGGGTCAACTTCTTGTCCATGAGGACTGCCACATCCTTTTCTGCAGTGTTGCTCACTAGCTGGTCAGCCACCAGCATGTGCTGGTGCATGGGTTGAATCTTCCCCCAGTGCAAGACTTTGCACTTTCCATTCTTAAGTTCATGAGATTCCTGTCAGCCCATTTCCTCAGCCTGTTGAGGTTGCTCTGAATGGTAGCACGATCACATGGTCTATCAACCACTCCTCCCAGTTTTGTAGTCTCTGCTAACTTGCTGAATGAGGATGCATCCTGTCCCATCATCCAGGTCACTAATGAAGGTGAAATAGTGTTCACCCCAGGACTGACCCCTGGTGTGTACCATTAGTCAGGGGCCTCCCTCTGGACTTCCTCTTGCTGACCACAACCCTTTGAGCGCAGCAGTTCTGCAAGTTTTCAGTCCACCTCACTGCAAGCTTATCTAGTTCCTTCTTCTTCAGTTTGTCTATGAGGATGTTATGGGAAACGGTATTAAAAGCCTTTCTGAAATTGAGATAAAGTATCCACTGTATCAGCCATCTAATCGCAGGAGGAAATCTGTTCTTGTTCTTAACTCCGTGCTGAAGAAATCTCAGAATTTGCTGACATAATTCAAGGTATGCTGAGTTGGAACACAGTCTGGAAGAAAAGTTTTGAGATGAGTTAACTGTGCTCTTCACTTCAGGGAGGAGTTAAACCTACTTGCAAACCTTCTTTATTCCAGTTTTATTTTGATCATCCCCTAAGAAAGTAGAATGAGGATGACAAATAGGGACAATTCCTGAAAACACAAGTAGGTGGCATTTAGGAACTGCCCCATATGGATTACACTAACAGGATTACATTCATGTGCTTGGGGCTGTTTTTGTTTACAGTTTCTAAAACCTTGCTGAAATGTGTTGTGGATTGGTGCCCAAATTCCTTTTTAGTGTAGTACTTCTATGATAAGAGACTGTTTTGACATTTACTTGAGTTGAAGGCAGACTTTCATGTACTTTCAGCATGGCTTGGTTTAAATTATATTTCTTGGTTTTGTCCAGATTGGGATAATGTTTATTTTTCTTCTAAAAGGTGTTCTCTTTGTTTTATGAAATGTGATGCACTGAAAAGTTTTTACTGAATACTGTGAGTTAGAGGTCAAGAGTATTTCAACTTCAGAATTAAAATCGGCATTATTTCTACCTGTCACTCATGCTGCTCTTTTTCCTAAATAAATAAATTCTGAATAATACTCCTGGAAGTCAGATAAGACAAACTTTCTTTTTTAGTAGCTGATCTTATGGGGAATACTTCCCACAAGCGTTGATTTTTCTTTGCTGACCTTCCTATTAACTAAGTGTTTATTTTCAAGGGTAGAGACTTCCACATTAGGATACTGTTACCAATGGATTTTCAACTGAAAAATGCAAGGTAGGATAGCAAATGAAAGCAATTTGCAAGTGTATGTAACAAAAGCTTATTTTGATAAAAGCAATTATGGATATACATATGAATTATTATTTTTTCCAATATCAGTGTTGGTAATTAATTCTTACTGGTTTCAACTTAACCTTGCAACAAAATTGTACAGCATCAGTGTTAATAAACACTGACAATAAACATTGCCTATATAAAAATGTTTTGTTGTTAATTAACTTTGAAACTTGTTGTAATTAATTGGTTGTACTTATATATAAATCAGTGTACTTGGAAAAAAAACGTTGATTTAAATCAGATTATTTCTATGTCACCATTTGGGAAACAGAAAATTCAGTGCGAATTTGTAAATTTAAGCAACGATATACTTGAACTTAAAAAAGCTACGCTAACCATTGTTTTCTTTTTCTTGTTAATATGTATTAATTTGCATTACTCAACTTTTCTTTAAAAGCTCTGTTCTTATTACTGTGAGTGTTTACATAGTAATACGTGGGGGTGCGTGTGTATTGCGTGTATGCACACATACGTGGATTAGTCTTTAACATTATATTCCGTACATCTGCCTTGGCCAGCCTGCTCTGAACTGTGAACAGATGTGGTATTAGATAGCTTTATTACATTTTGGGTCAGATGCTTAAAACCACATTATAGGTAACTTTGACATTTTCAGGATATCATTTTTAAATACTGGTATATTTTATGAAGTCATATTAGCTTGCAAGAATTATGTTGTTTTCAGCAAAGAACAGAGGCTTTTGTAGGCAAATGCTTAATTTTTAATGGGCTTTGGGATGGTGACATTTTAAAGTTTTAAATAAGTTTGAATATGAAAACTCAAAGAAACTTTGAAGTGCTCTTTACTTCCTTTGTTTTGTTTTTTTTGGGTTTTTTTTTGAAGAAAAACTTTTATGGTGTTATGTAGCAGACTTTTTGATCTCTTCTAAAAATCGTGTACTGTGAATTTAAAATTTATACAAAGTACTCTTTGTCTAGGATAGAGTGTAGCTGGCACCTAAAGAAGATACTGCATGGATATCGGCATATTTTAAAGCAGGTATAGAACTTTTAAAACCATTTCTGTCAAAAGTATGCTTATAGCTCTGGAGCCCTCAGCACAGGAAGGACATGGACCTGTTGGAGTGGGTCCAGAGGCAGGCCACAAAAATGATCGGAGGGNAAGAACTCTCCTTTCATTATATAGCCAAGATTTTTAAATGCTTGAGGATTTGCATGTCAATCTAAAGAGAGATGGATAGAATTTAGTAAATATTTCTTTTTATTCAAACTTTTTTTTTAAGATTGATATAGAACTATTTTTAATAAATTGCTGCTGACATTTTACTGGAATTTTTCTTTAATCTCTCAATTTAAAACACATTTTGTTTTTCCTTTTTTATATATTTATTTTTTACAAACTGTTCATAATACAAATAAGAGAATTCACATTAAGTATTGATAGGTGTAGCTCCCTCTGTGTTGTAGACAGTCAAGGAATCTAAGTTAAACCTCCCTATCCAGAAGAAACTTTGGAGCAAGGATACAACAGCCCTGGAGTCATGAAGAGTATTTTGTTTCTAAGAAGGTATCTTTGCCATGTGCAGTAGTTGAAATACTCTATCTCACGGACTGTGCAGCTCTTTGTAGAACAAGGCTTGTGACTAGGGAGTAACCAAAGTTACAGAGCCAAGGAAACTGAAGTGTAAATATGTACCACATCTGAAGACAGACAGGGATCCTTAATCACCTAAAAGCAGACAGGTCTGGAGAGTTCTTAAAGAAAATGTGACAAATTACGAAACATTTTTGAGTGATTCTAAAGCTTCTGTTCTCATTGGCAAAGGCTAAAGTCTTCATCAATGTCTTCATAAATATAGTGTGTATAAAGTCTTCATAAAATGTATAAATGTGTAATGTGACATGATGTGACAAAGGTGGTGGTTAACTTTCAGTAAAGTTTGCTGTATTCTGGGAGGTTTGTTGAAATATTTCATCATGTGGTGTATGGTTGGGGTTTTTTGTTAGTTGGTTTGACAATGTAGAAAAATAGTTAGACTGAAATTGTTTACCACTAAAAGTTATGAGTTGAAGAAAACAAACTGATACTGTGTTCCCTCCAGAGATTGCATAGCTGTCCAGATCTTGTCAGTTTTATGGTGGAGCTGAAAACTGTTTTGGTAAGTGACAGAATATACGTGTGGGAAAAGGGGTGCTCTTATAGCTTTGGTTTTCACTTTTGGTTTGTTACAATTTACTGTTTGATAGATGGATTTATGTTGGGTTTTTTTTTTAAGAAGAGGTGACTTTGTATTTATGCTGTTCATGTAATATTGTATAAATATCCTTTAGGATTTTAAATGACTGTACTGTTTGGAAATTGGAATGTTATAGAAAAATTAAAATCCTGGCAAGGGATTTCAGTATAGAGCCATTCTCTTTACAATTATTTTCTCGGAATTCCTGGTATTGTCCGGCTGGTGAAGGCAGCTTATAATCATACAAAGGATTATACAGTTAGTTGAGTGCTGAAGGTGCTTTCACCTGTGTGACAACTTGACCAATAAATGCAGAAAGCTTTTTTTTTTATAGTGTGGAGACTTCTGTTTTGTTGGGTTATTTTTAAAGTCTTTTCTAATCTGGGATTGAAGAGTAGCAAAGTCTTCAGTTAACAACATGAAACTGAGGATTTCTTGTCTGTTAGTAAAACATTATTCCATGACCTTTCTTGACAAAGAATACTTGTGTACAACTTACTTAACTTAGAAATAAAACACAGTAAGTATTCTTCAAAACAACAACAAAAATACCCTCCTGGTATTACACTACTGCTCTATGCCAGGAATGTCTTTCCTCAGTATTCATTCAATCCCTGCCAAACTGGATTATGCTAAACCAGGCAAAGGCGCTTGGATTAGGACTCAATAAAAATGTGTCCATGTGGCTATTTTGGAATATTTCACAAGAGTTATTCCAGTCTATTTGCCTGGATATGCAAGCACTCAGAAAATAAGAATGTGATGAAAGTATAATTCATTCAAAATAGTAAAATAATGATCCTCAGTGCAGATAGTAAAAGCAACAGAAGATACTGTGGGAGAACTGGGCAGAGATGATTGTTATACTGACTTTATTATTTATTTTATTTAAACATCTTTTATTTTAAATTATTAATCATTTTATTATAAATTTCATTAATTTATTTATTTGTCCTGTAAGCATAATTTTAACTTAAGTACACTTTTAAAGAACAAGTAGCACAACATGAATGTGGAACATATGATTTGGTTTTGCTTTTCTCTGTAACATGGCATTACCTTTTTGATTAAAATTTCGTTTTGAGGTATTATGACATACTTGATGAGTGTCTGTACCGAAACTTACTCTCTGGAATCCTGTGATGTTAAAACTGAGAAATCGATTTATTTTTTTTTTTTTGGTTGCTGTATAAAGTTGTATATAGCTACTTTCATAGGATTTCATATATGTGTCTTCTTTTGTGGCTATGGAGCCCGGGAGACAGCTGTGTGCTTAACAGCACCTTCTTTTGAAATGTTCTTTCAGTCAAGATGCTTGACTTGAAATTTATTAGCTGAAAAGAGGCACATTTGATATTTGCATCTGAAGACTATGTTGTCAACATCTGTGGGGTTTTTTTTAAATTGCAGATGTTTTCATTACCAGTATCTGAAGTAATTTACCAAACAGCTTCTTTGTCTGCTTTAGCTGGAGGCTATAACAAAACAAGTGCAGTGTACAGTTAATTTTACATAAGCTTAATATTTTTGAATGAATTGCAGAAATCACATGACTAAATAGATGCAAAAATATTGAAATCTCTCTTAATGATGTTTTTAATGTTCTTTTAAACAGGAAATTGCTTTAAAGAATACACAAGACCTGCACATACCACGGCCGCCAGAATACTACTCCTGTCTTGTCAGAGATCTAGAAATACTAGGTTGGAATAAGTATGTTTATTTTATTTCTTAATACATGTTATCTTTAGAATATGTGTTCTTTTGTATTTGAGTTGAACATATCAAATGTACTTGTTCTGTTAATCTATCCCGTTCAGAAACTGGTTTTGCTTTAAAAACTCTGCTGCTTTCTTTTTAATTTAAAAAACAAAAAAACCAAAACCAACAAACCTGTATCAATTGAACGTATATTTTCAGTCTCAAATAACTGAGCTGAAAGGTGATATGCTACTAGTAAGAAATCAATTCTTGTTTGACCTATGAACTATTGGCACAGTAAACATATTAAATACAACTTTTATAGTTCTCTTCCTTCTCTCCCTCCCTCTCTTCCTTCTCTCCCCCCCCTCTTCCTTCTCTCCTTTTTCATACTTTGTACAGCTTTTTTTAACTGTTCCTGTATGCTATGGTTGATCATCGTGTACCTTTATGCTTTCATAAATACAGTTCATACATTATTTAGAACTAGAATAATTATTTTTAAAAAACAGTTCTGTCTTGTTCTCCAGAGCACAAAGATCTCCTTAGACAAAGGAATAACATAGTTAATCCACAGAAAGGTGACTCTACAAAAAAATATGTGAGTGGAAGGGAGAATTTGGGAAGCTGCAAATCCAGAACTTCAAACCAGCCAGCTCTTTGCAACACCCACAGAGAGAAACTTATATATATTCTTTGCTACCCAGATGGGTTCAAGATGAGGGCTACTGAAAAGCATTCCTTAGTCTCCAAAAACTGTGCAAGCAGACCATGTTTAGGGGAGCGAGGGTGTGTGTGTGTGCGCGTGCATTTCCAAGGGGGAAAAATGATGGTTACTGCACATGGGGTGTATAAACTGCGTTACCTGAGAGTGGACGCTCAGTGCACCCAAGAACATGGTTTCATGTATATGCTGTAGTATAAATTCAGTATCTGTAGAACAAGAAGTGATAGTTCAGGTCATCTTCTGGGGGAAGGAGAACTAGAAGTGAATCTTTTCACCCCAGGTAAAGTGGTTGGTTTAATAACATGGGAAAGAATGTCACATTAGCAAAGGATATTTGACTTTGTTGAGGAATGAAATGTACACATAGCTGCCTCTGCCTGCCCTCTCATTAGGGTCTTGAATGAGTGCAAACAGATTATATTATTCATAATCTCATATACTCTTAGATGACCTCATAGAACAAATTTAATTTCATCCTCCTACAGAGGAAAGCAAGGTTGTTCTCCTCATACCTCCTATAGAAACCTAAAGGAACACACAGTTGGGATCAAGTACTCAAGGTCCACGTGGAAATTTTTCAGAAATCTGCAAAGCTTCCTGTTTTGCAGACTTTTACTTGAAAGGCTTTAACTGCCATCACATGTGCCACTGCTGGCAAGTTCTCTGATACTGAGTCTTTTATTCCTCCAGCAGAGAGCCTGGAATGGACTGATTTCTGTCCTTTCCCCTAGAACCTCCTGGAGACCTCTATGGGGTTGAAGGTAGTTGTTTCTGTGTAGGGAGGCATTAAGGAAATATATTTGAAGGCTGTCTTTAATGATATGCAATTAATCTCACAGTGCCTTCTTTCAAGGGGTTAAGACGAAAGATTGTGTAGGATGTTGAAAAATTTTGAATGAGAAGCTACCTCTTAGTTTCAGTTAAGTTAAAAAGTCTACATTTGCGGTTTTCAACAAGACAAATCTACTTTTACCTTAGTTTTGAATGGTAAGTTAACGTTAACAAGTGTTTATTTTGCTAAATGAGATAGGGTTTAAGAATAGTTTTGAGTTTTCTCACCTGATTTGTATATAAAGAAATAATGTGATTAACATTAAGTAGGAATTTGCTTTGAAGGCCCACTTTTATTTAAAGATTTAAAACATCCTTGTTAAATGAGCTGAAGTTTTTCAGTGATTTCCATGATTAAGTATGTAGTTGTGCCAGCTTATGACGTACTCTATTCAAATTTCTCACTTAGGTCTGAGAATATTAGTTAAAATTCCCTAGACACATGGGAAATAAATTTTGAATCATGCCTGCTCTCCCAAAATGAAAAAAATAAAACCAAACCCTTCAAAAAGCCCATGCTAGCAAAACAAACACTGACTTACAATAAATATACTTTAAAGATACAAATTTATAAAGTGTGCTGTATTTATAATTGGATATATAAATACAGTATATAGCTAAATATACTAAAAATACACTTTCAAAATATAATTTAGTAGCTTATCCCAAAACTGGTATTTCTTCTTACTTGCTGTACACAGGAAACATCCAGTGGTTTATTATTAAAAAGCACATCAGTGTTTTATCAGAGAGCATGCTTCTAGGGCAGAATTTGGCCTGGTTTCTAGACAAAGATGGTCTTCATGTAGACACACAACTTGTGCTGTGCTCTTGTCCAGTGTAGTCATGTAATTCAGTAAACAGGCACCTCTTGACTTATGTTACAGATAAAGTCTCTATTTGATTAGGTTTTTTGGGGGGAAGTCAATCATTAATCAAAGGGCTAGGCTGTACATAGAGGTTTACCTGGTTTACCATGAGTTGGAAGGAGAATAACCTAGAGAGGTGATTTGAGGTATAAAAGTTACACCACTAATTTTAATGTGCTTTTAACAATATGATGAACTACAAGAAGGCCTCTTAACCTAGACTGACTTTGAGTTGCAGGTGATGTGTATTTGCGTGTTAGTTAAAAACATCCTGATAATGGTCTTTCAGCACAAAACTAAGCCTGCATTTAGTACTGGCAGTAAGGATCAATCACTGCTCACACCCTGAGAAGCTTTCAGCTGCTTCTCCTCTTGCCTTCTCCATTTCCAAGGGAGTCCTGCCTTGTCGTGTGCTCTCAATGAAATAGCATTTGTGTGTTATGCTGAATTACAGTACTTCAGAGATTTAACTGAGGCTTTCCATCTTTACAATCGTTCCATTTTTTTCTATATGATAAAATAATGGACAAACAAAAGTTTATATAACTAAATTATCACCCATGTAAACAATTCCTTATTTGATTATACAATCATATGAAGAGTTCGTACAACTTTTATGGTCTTGAGCAACTTTTTCCAGTCCTACAGAACTGACCCTTTCTGCTCTTCTTTTCCGAAGACTGGTAGAGTGATGTTACTGAAGAGGTAGCCACAAAGCTGCCGAGTTCCTTTTTTCTATCCTAAATCGAAAATTGAATCCTCCTTCATGTCCTGGAGGCAGATTTATTGTTTTTACTTTCTGTTGAGAAGAAGGAAGGCTAGCTATGAATTTTCATTCTGGGCATTCTTCAACCCTGTATGCCAGTGTCTGAGGAGGTTTTTTTTATTTCTTGGTGTTCCTGCTTGTGAGAAGTTTGAAAGGGAAGAGAACTTAAGTACACGGTTTGTAATGAATAATACTTAAAGATATTTTTAAATCTTCTTCCCTCCCATCCAATATAGAGTGAGGAACTGCAAAAATGTTTGAGTCTAAACTAAAATAATCCATACCTTTCTGGCACCTCAAGAGTGTAGTGGTCCAACAAGATAACTGTCAGAACAGATAGTTTTAAATCCTAAACACTTTGACAGTATCCCTTTAATTTTTCCATTCTATTTTGCTATCTCACCTCACAGTGCATTGATGCAGGCACCAGTTGTGCTTTGTTTTGGACACTGCTATATATTTTATTGCAGTAACCATTCTGTGCCTTCGCTGCTGGTTTAGGTTTTCCCCACCCCAGGCAACAGTAGATGGAGGGGTGTGGTATAGGTAGTTTCTTATCTCTATAAAACTCTGTGGTATAATTTTGAGGTAAAGTTGGAACAAAGCGGGAGTAATGAAATTTTTCCAGTTAGAGGAAGAATGCTCTAATTCTTTCTGAATAAATCAAGTCTAATTGACTACAGTTGTATTACACTTTTATCAAGACTTGTATTTCTTTCAACTGTTGTAGAGAAAAGGAGAGCCAAAATACGCCCAGGAATCCATAGGACTATTAAATATTGCATTAAAGTTAATCAGCATTAAACATGACATAATATATCTTTCTCCCTACTTACTACCACTGCTGCTTTTTCCATCTGTATTTTTCAGTTCCCTCATATTGAGGCTATGTCATTTATGTAGATCATTTTTTCTTCTTTTCACTTTCTAGGAACGTGCACACCCTTTTGTGTATGTCCACTTTTTCTTGTATAGGCTTCTACAACTCTGTTTCCTGTTTCACTTGAAAAAGAACCATTTTTCCCAGCATGCTAGCTCAAATGACTGGGCTACTATGTAATGGTTTAAGAAAAACATATTACTTAGGTCAGCAAGCAGATGCTTTCTTTGAACTCTGTTAGCCTTTCCATCAGTCTAGGTGGTAAGTTGTACAATAATCTTCGACTGCTTTTTATCTTTACACAAGAATGACATAGTAAAAATGCCGAAATATCCATGTGCCCAGTTCACTGCTGAGTATCTGGAGAAGCTTGAACCTTTTTGGCAGTTGTTGAAGCTACTCAGCAGAACATGTTTCTAGAGAACAATGTATTTTACAGTTGTATTCATCTTCATTGTGGGAAGCACAAGTCAGTGACATCTTAAGCAAAGAGTCAGTGATTATGTCAGAAGTTTTAAAACTTATGTACATTTAGTATGTACTTGCTACTTGCTTGGGTGCATGTGTACTGTGTAAAACTGTCATGAAACAAAGGCAAATCATCATAAATAACTCATTTTGTACCTGTTTGGTTACTGTTTTCTGCAGAAAATTAATTTCAGAATATGAACCAATATCCACGGAATGTTCCACATTAATAGTATTGATAATAAAAGAGAACTTCATTGAAGAGAAAAGCAAATCAAGAACATAAAAGTCTCATACAGTAAGAAACTGCAGAAATGGATCAAAGATTTGACAGGAAGTTTAATGTGTACATAAGTAGAGGCTGACAGGAACATGCTGTGTGTGTCAAAGGTTCCAGTGATGGAAAACTGAAACATAGTGCTCACTGACCACAGCATGAGCCTTGACACACGTTGTAAATAACCCAAAGATATATGACTGCATTAAGCAGTATACTGGTGTATTAACAGCAGTAAATCTAGAACAGCAGAAATGGTTGACATACAGAGCTTCCTCTGATTAATATTTGTAACAGACTAATAAGAGGATTGCAGACATTTCAAACTGTACTTCTTACAATGCTGTTAGAGTCGTCTTTTCTCTTTCAGAGTCACATATGTGGATACTGGTCTTGCCACAATCAAGTTAAAAGCTGAAGACTCTTGTGGTCGACAGCATCTCATCACTCTGAAGTTAAAGGCAAAGGTAAATTTATGTGGGAGAAAATATTTTAATGCTTCCTTGAAGTAAATGGAGTTTTGTCAATTCGTAAGGATTTTAGAGAGTTGATTTGTTTGTTAGTATGTCTGTTCTGCAAGATACTGGGTGGGGTTTTTTTTGAGAAATTATTTTATATAAAGTAGAGTTTTTAGACTTTAACTTAATTTAAAATTAATATTGCATTATGGTTATCTGTAAGAATCTTTCCGTATGAAACTGCGCATCACGTGAAAAACATTTTATGATATTGCAGTGATTTTACTGGATTACAGACAAAGACATTTGGGAGACTTTCATTCATTACCACTCCATCCAGAGACTATGCATATAACAAGAATTAGAGGATGTTGGGTTGCTTCTGTATCAAGTCTTCCTGTTAAAGCTATGGATATAAAGATTTATGAAAAACTGACTATAGAAGTGACTTCCTTATTTTAAAAAAAAATATTTCTTTTTAGTCTAAATAATTGGCTGATTTTGACAGCGCTTGCAATGCAAATCCATGGCATGTGCAGAAGCAGAAAAATTTTAATTCTTCCTAGTACTTAGAACTGAATTCAAATTGCAATATTTCTTCATAGAATTTCTCATTTCAAGGCATAAATCTCATTATCAGAAACTATGAACATCCAGGCTGTATGGTGACAATTGTATGGTAATAGCTGTTGTCTTCAGAAAATCAGTCTAGAGGAAAAAGTGGTTCCAAAAGTATCTAAACGTTGTTGTTTGTCCTTGGTCCATCACCTGGAGTAATAATCTTGACAGGATGAGCAGTGGGCACGGTATTGTAAGGTTAAATTTCATCTTCACAGACATCCTATATTCCTTTAAATACCAGGAGTTTTTTGAGTTTTACATAAGACAAGCTAAATTTACGTTAGAGGGGAAAAAGGAGCCTGTGGAAAAAGTACTGTTTGGGAATTGAGGTTGCTAAAGTGGATTTTGAAAAAAGAATAAAACTACCCTACATGCACAGAGTAATGAATGCATAATTAATTTGCTAGTCAGTCCATCATTAAATACATTGATAAAAATGTATCAGGAAGTACAATTATGGTCTATTTAATGTGCGAGGAGAGTAACCAAGCTGTATTGTCATTGCTTGTAAGGGAGCTGCTATCCCATACTCAGTATGACACCATAAATTAAGTGCAGCCTGTTGCCCCTAAGTTTTTTCTTGATTTTATGGTGACTGAAGTATTTTAACTATACGGTAGTATAAAAATGCAGAAAAAAAATTACAGTGCAATACCCATTTTTACCAAGCAGCTGCCATGGTCAAACAGTATTACACTTAGGCATTGGCTGGTTCTGTTTAGCCTTAACTTACCACTGTACTGTAACTGGAATCAAGATTACCGTTTTCTGTTCTTGTAAAAACTTGTGTGTTTTCTTTATAGTAATAAAAGTTGAGACTCCTAATAGCAGAAGAAAGCACTGTCTAACAACTAACAATATAGTGTAATGAAGAGACTAGATTATCCAACTTGTCTGTTGTAACAAGTAATCATCAATTTTTTTTATTTACTTTTTTCCTCCAAGAGATTGTTACGATGAAGGATCAATTGCTTGTCCTTTTTAAACCATGTCTGGCATTTAAACTTGCCACAAGAGAAAAATTATATGTGAAACGTGGTTTTTGGTGACATGGGGATTTGATTTTCCTTCATATACAGATCTAATACATCTGAAAAGACTTTGCTGAAGTAGTTTTTGAAGGGATTTCTTTCGATAACCTGCTTTAATAAAAGTATGCTTATTTTTGTTATGGTGTTTCTTTGATTAAAGTTAGTATGTAAGCTAAACCTATCCTCCCCAGTATATATTGCTGGCTCTTGTCTGTGTTCTGGCAGATTGGGTTTTTCAGCCTTGTCCTCATGGATGCCACACAGTGAAATTCGTTTACGAGCCTGCCAACAATGTCTTCAGGAAGAAAGTCTTCAAAAAGTGATTTAGTAAATTCTTTTTCATAACATTATCATGTGTATTCAGATAATCCCTTAAATATTCCTTTGCTACCATTCCTAATTGTTTGGATGTGTTTTGAGGACTTTTCCTTAATGTGTTGTCAAATGTTTCCACCAGTTATCCTTGTCTTAATGTGCTTTGCGTTAGGAACTGTCCTTCCTAAACACTTGCTCTCTAGAAAGTGCACTTGTAAAGTGTCTAGGAATTGGGGTGATCAGTTTAAACCTGGAAGAATTGAGAATGGTCATATTAGGTATGTTAGTCTAATCATGTGCTACACAACTTTGACTTTTGTAAATGATTAGGCTTAAACCTCTGAAGAGGATATATTGTTTAATGCTCAGATTACGTTTTGTGAAATAGTTTTCCGATTTATTTGGCTGGCAATGCCTGGTCCAGAAATCTTTATCGATTCACAATTTAAATAAATGAGTAGAGAAGTTTTCTGAAAACAAAGCGTGCATCTTTGCAAGTATAAAAACAAATACACTGGGTTTTATTTATCAGATTTCATTTCGTATTGCATGAGAAGTGGGTTGGGTGCTTGCCATTTCAGATCCCAAGAATTCAAATAGGCCGCTGCAAGAATTTGCATGGCATGTAGTAATCAAGATGCTTTGGTAATTATATGAATGATCTGGTGTCCTGGTTTGGTAAGGGTTATGAAAATACTTTTTCTAGATAAAGTTAGCTGCGCGCTCAGAAATACAGTATAAATATTTTGTTTAATGTTTGCTTAAATTTTTCTAAAGAATAGGATGATTTCAGATATATAAATTTGAATGTAACTGTAATAACATATGATGTCATTGATATGCTCTGGTATAGTATTTTAAAATACTATCTCCTGGGAAATCACTCGCCTTATTTTATATAGGATTTCACTCTGCAAGGTCTAAAAGCATTATGTACATCTGTACAGAATCATTGTTCCATAGCTCTTGGCAATTATCTGATGCACAGTACAATATTGTGCTCTTAAAGAAAATTTGACAAAAAATGCAGGGGAAAAGTGCTGGAGGTTTTTTGGTTTGGGGTTTTTTTTTTCAAGCAATATAAACTTAGTAGAATCTGTTTGCAAGCACTTGTTCAAAGGCACCCTACAAAAGACTGCATGAAATGAATTTACTTACCAAGAAAGTAAACACGTAATTGTCTAATGCTGCTGGGATTTAAATGAGGTAGTCCTAAAACCAATCCGACGGAAAAATTGTTCATAGTTTGTTCTAGGCGTACTTTTATACACTGAAAACAAGTATATTTCTATGCAAGCATTGAAGTATTTCATGGAAAATAATACCTACAATACAAAACCACTAACATTACAATACAAGAACAGTAACACTACAGTAAAAGAAAATGTAAGAGCTACTGTGGATATAGATTTCTAAGTTATAACTGCCTCCTGTCCAAATTAGTTGTTTCGCTTCTCTCGCTCTGTCACTGTTACTTCACTTGTCAGACACCAATTTGATAAAATGGTAAAACACAAGAGATTCAAGTTGTAGGAGTTGTCTTCAGCAAGTGGGTACCTAACAGAAACCACAAATGAAGGCAAATTAAAAAGCAGGTTTAAACAAATTTCTGTGCAATCCATAAATCCACTAGATTATTAAAATCAAAGCAATGAAGAATGGATGCTCTAGGGAAGTTATATCTCTTGTTTGCTGTTTGCCACAGAGAACAAATTGAAACTAATTATTGTAGAATTACATTTTACATAAAATTAAGACACATTTAAAAAATTCTGATAAATTAATTGCAAGATGTCTGGTAAATAAGGACAATGTCTATGTCTAGAGGTTTACTTTGGATGGAGAATGGTTATGGGAAGCAGCACAGCTAAACTTCACCTCTTTGTCTTAACTCTCTTTAATTCTGTGAGAAAGATGGGACTTTTTTTCATGTCTCCCAAAAAAGATTCTCTACAACATTTTCCTGTGTTGGCAGTTTATGCAATACTAATACAATTTCTATAAAATTGCTGTGTACGTCATTGGTAGAATTTGAATTTGGTTGCATAGGACTAAAGGAGGCAACTTCTCAGGTGAATAAAATTTTGGATATGTCCTCTGAGAAAGGACACAGTTTATTTGTAATTAGATGTTTCTTTCCTTTGCTACTTTTATTTTTCAGAAAATACCAATTTTTTCCACAGAATTCATATTGGATGCTGAACAGGAATAGATTTACTAGTGTACTGAATAGTCAGTGGTTATTTCTGGTGTTATCGCTTCAGTTTTCTTAATACAGCTATTTTTTCTTTTCTTCACTGATACCTTTTAATTTGGGGAAGGGGGTGGGGAGTTGTTTTAATTTTGGGTGTATGTTCATTCATCTCTTTCTGAATAGTTATATACTTACTCTGATTATTACAGTTTCAAAACAAAAAATTTTGCCAATCAGAGCAAATATTCTCGTTTAAATGAAAATTGGTTCTTGATTCATAAAAGGGTTGTTGGTTTGTGAGGGGTTTTTTTCATGTTTTCCTATCCAGTACAGGTAACTGAGGAGAAATTTTTTTTTTAAATACTTGATCTTTTTTGTCTTAAGTTCTTTTTTAATGTGTCTTTGTGAACACTGAACAGAGAAAACCGATTCTCCTGCCTTTACTAAAAACTGATATATAAAAACTGTTTACGTGTAGATTTCTTCTTTAAATGATAATTAACAGTCATAACTATTTCTGAAAATGCTTTATATACTGTTTCCTCTAAGAGCCAAGTTCTCAAGATGCTTGAAGTGGTCGTATTTCGTTATGAAATTTGGCAGCTGAGTATCAGTCTGACTTTAAATCACTTTGGGGGGGGAACCAAAACAAAACTGTATTTTCTTTCCCTCCCTCAGTATCCAACAGAACCACCAGATTGCCTTGTGGATTTTCCTGTTCAGTTTGCTGTTTCTTGGATGCCACAGGTAAACTGCTGTACTATGCATCTTTTTTTAATAACTAAGATACATATGCACTATGTAGGTGGTAATGACAGGTTGGATTTTTTTACCTCCAGCTTTTTTCCCTGTGTGCGTTTTACTTTTATACATGCTTATGTAAATGTAATAATGCTGAACTCCATGTTCGGTGCAGTAGTGTTTTAAATATTTTCCTTGCCACGTAGATAATACCTTGCATGTTGTATGCTTTGCACTCATACTGGCTGGTTTTTTTCTTAAGCTGTTCATACGTCTGAACTATCTTTAGGAATGACATTAGGAAAATGCATGTGTGAGAAACAATTGGCTTATAGAAAAGAAGCACCCTCTGAAGTTGACAGACATTAAAAAAAAGGCGGTCTCCCAGTTTGTTATCCTATATAGTTTCCATAACATAATAAAACTTTTTCAGTTACAATCAAAAGAACAACAGGAAAGTACTTAAAATTCTGATTTCATTGTTTAACTGATATTGTTAAAACAAAGAACCAAGAGCCATTCTCTTGCATTATTTCATGTATCTTTTTTCCTTAATAGAGCATGTGTACTTGATTAAATGGATTTAAATGTGACCACTTAGATGTAAGTTGATTTGAATTATCTCTAGAAAATAGTTTATATTTAATTTCATTTAATTCAGGGAAAATAGATTTTACATAAATGATAGCATTTCATAATTCTGACTCTCGTGAGGATTTCTACCCATCAGTAAAGCCTGTCTTTATGGTACTAAATTTACATAGGGAACATGGCTGAAAGGTTGCATCAGAGTGATTTTAAGATGGGCGTATAATTTTGACTGCAAAGCTCAAGGCTTTGTGTGTCATCTCAGATCCTGCAATATGAGTGCTTGAGGAAATAACTGCAAGAATGGACCGTTGCAAGTGAAAAATATATTTAGTTTCTTGTGTAATTTTAGGGTTTGATTCTCTGGTATGATTTGGAACAATTTAAACGGATATTGTTTTTCCCTTAAATTTTACTGGATTCCATATTCTACTGGCAGGATTTCAAGTACTGTTTCTAACCTCAAACTTTATACATACTTTTAATAGTATTTTAATAATTTCACAGCCTTGCAATATATGTTGCCTCAAATTAACAAGATTTCAAATATCCTTGACAGTCATTGCTTCTCTGTGTTTACTCTTAGTAATTTTAAAGCTACTAGTTGGACTTATGGTTTAATAAAATGTTCTTGAAAAACATGATATGAAGCAGCTTTCTTTGACAAGTTAAAGATGGGAGCGAATATACTAATATTGACACTATAAGCAAGCAAAAATCTAATGTTAAAAATATGACATTCTAATGCTTGAGATCTTAAAATCTTTTTACAGTTAGATTTACCTATGGACTATTTGAAAACATGAACAATAGATGTTTGTATGTAACTGAAGACCCTGTTTTGAAATCATGAGTTACTAATTCTAGCCGCAGATTGCCTGCTGTAATATACTGAAGCAAATACCAGCAACCTGAGCACTGTGCTGATAAAAATGCTTTAGTTGTACAGTCTTTTTTCAAAATTGACCATATCTGTGTGGGTGACATGAACCTAATGCTTCTGGAAAAAAATGTGTGTAGTAATTGTGTAAATTATGTTTATTTTCAAAAGGCATGGAAATCATTGCAGTGAGCAGTCTTCGTGCCATGGTAAAATGAGGGTTAAGCTTAGCTGATGCTGAAACAGCACTGGTCGCAGAATTTAGCAGGTCCTCAAGTGGTTGAAAATTTTGGTTCCCAAAAGGGAAAAAGAACATGCTATACCTATTTCCTAGTAAAATAACATGAAGTTTTGGTACTGACAGGTCTTAAAGTTTAGTATTTGTTGGTCATCTTTAATGTAAAAACTGACAAGGCTTAACTAAAATTATGCAATTGCTCTGTTAGAATATAAACTCCTATGAAAGAAAATATAAATAGATTTCAGGTAATTTATTTTTTTTGCACCTCCCTGTGTGTGCTGTTGCCTATTTCAGGTTCTTTTCAGTGCTCGTGGACTTTAAACTTGAGGGGTTGTTGGGTGGTTGTTTTTGTCTTTTTTTTTCCTTTTTTTTTTTAATCTCTGTATAATAATAGACATGGCTTTATGGCATCCATATTAAAAATGGGTAATTTTCCTTATGGTCCCTGTCTTCCTGCTGGGTTGATAATGTTTTGATGTATTTTTCTTTTGCTCTGATGAGAGGTCTGCTGCTGCTGCTCTGACATATTCATTTGGATGAATAATTATAACTTGCACAATGTCAAGCTGAAGATGGTAGGGTTTTGTGCGTCATGACAAGCCTAGTAGCCAGTGCAGGTGTCTCACAGCATGATCAGCAACAGCCAGTGTATTCTGGCTCAGAGGAGACATTTTAGAGTAGTAAGAAATCAGCACCAAGGGCAATGCTGCTGCTGCTACTGTTGTAAGTGCCAAATAAATGCAGAGTGCTTCTCAATGACAAGAGCAAGAACATCTACTTATTTCAGTTATATTCTTTTTCTAAATAACCAGATAAATTGTGCTGTCTCCACATTTCAGCATACGCTGTAAGCATGGTTCTGCAGTTTCAGTGCATCTATATTCTGCTGCCCTCACATCAGGGTATTGTTTCTATACTGACCACTGCCCACCTGGTTGGCTACATGAAGGTCACAAGAGTGGAAATTAATGACTAATGAGGTCATGCAGCCAGCCAACAGTGTAACAGTAATACAAGATTCAGAAGGTATAGTGGTATGAATGAGATTATTCTTCAGTTATTTTGATGGAAACACAATAATGTGCATCATAATTATGCTTTTTCTTAGCAAAGGAGCTTCACGGACAGCAGCTTTATATGCATCTATAAATACAAAAACCAGAGGTGGTTGACAAGATACTTTATAAAGATTTCAGAGTGTTGGGTCTTGGTTTGATTTGTGCTAAGGAGGGGGAAAATTGTTAAACTATTGTTTATGAGAAATAAACAGTTTCCAAACAAAGCTGAAGAATCACAAATTATTTAGGTGATACAGGTGATCCCTGTTCACTTTATTAAATTGTATCCTATCTATGAATTCATAAAGGGCAAGCAAGTAACAACACCTTTAGTTTAGGCTACTTTACCTTCTCCATTAGGAGGCTTTGCAGTTTTAATTTTGGATAAGCAAATTTTGTGTTAGGAAGAATTTTAGCAAAAAAATCTCAGAATAAAGATCACATTTTAATCTTTTCTAAAAAACAGATTTTAATAAAATGTGCTGTATTTACCTTAATTAGAACATTCTTACTATCATTTAATTAATGTTTAGTTCATCCAGGATTTGGAGTGGGTGTTTGAAATGTACACAGACAGTACTTCTTAAACTTTACTGAAAGATGGAGATGACAGTGCAGAGGATAGAAATGGAAACAAAAATATTGCAAAACTACACGAGACTTTTCCCTGATAGAAGAGAAGTTGTGTTCCTCTCAGAAACAGATAGGTCCAGAATATCTGATTTTCACCAGCCCAAGTAAGTGCTTCATCCCCTAGCAGTGGCTGAAACGAATGGAGGATTCGTACACTCCAATAGCACAAAGGTAGCGTTTGGGTCAAGGTTTTCTAAAACTGCTGGGGAATCGTCAAAGTTGATATGTTTACATGCCTGTTTTTCTGTAAAATAACCAATTTAACCCAGTCTCTACAAACACCTGTTTTCAGAAGTTAAGATCACAGAATCATGCAGCATATCTCTCTGTCAAAAACTTACCAAGCTCCCACTTGAAAGCAAGGAGGTGTCCTGGGACTCTCAGGCTTTCTCAGGGCCTCAGTGCTGTAATGGAGAGGCAGCTGGTTCCAGCTGCTGATTTCATAAAACTTTTTTGTCCTTTTCCAATGGCGGGCTCTCCGTTCCTCACCTTAGAAACTTCTCCTTTGTCCCAACTATGGTTGGTTTGTTTGGTTAAGGTCTGGTCAGAATCAGGCGCTGTGTTTCACCTTGGACCGCGCCCGCACTAGGGCCTTCTGCGCTGACTTTTGTAATGCCCGGTCAGCCTCGGGATCAGGGAGCACAGCCGCGGAGGGATCACTTTCCAGCCAGTGCAATAGATGTCAGTCATCCCATGGTGGGGGGGTGGGAAGTACTGGATGATCAAGTTAGAAAAGACTGTGATACCTGCTTGCGCAAAAAACCGCAGTAAGGTTTTGTGACTATTTTAGCACTAGTATTTCTTTGCCTCTGCTAGCTAGTCATTACTACTCGTATGGGCAGCTGATGTCAGTATCCTCAGTAGTTAGAAATAAAACGCAAGTTTTATACTATACATTAAAAATATCTTCATTTTGGTTTAAGTTGTTGTGAAAGATTAAACTGCCGCAATGTTATTTTTTTTTTTTATATTGGATGTTTTGCCTGATGAGCACAGAAACCTGACACATACAGAGGATGGGATAACCAGTTTGGTTTTGCTAGTGGTTTTTAGAGCCAGGGCAGCCAGTGATGATATCCCGAATTACGGATGTCTTATTTTCCAAAGAATATTTGACATATTTCATACAAATTCTAATGCATTTTTTGCGCAAATGTTACCATGAAACAAAGAGCTGGTGCTGTTTGACATTATTAACAACTATCTTGGTCTAGTGTAGACAAAAAAAAAAAGCCTGATAGCACTCTTTTCTAAGAGAGTATTGGGCAATGACCAAAAATTAGTTGGTTAATCAAATAAAAAGGAATACTGTAGTTTTCATGGGTTGCATGACAAGCATGTGATGTATTTAAATAGCTATAGATGCGTTTATGTATATAGCAGGAGACAGCTGGCAACATCAATGAAGCATGCAAATAAGATCAAATGAACAGTGCGTTAAAAAAAAGATTTAACTACCTTTTTAGGAAACATCATTGAAAAATTACAATTAGTATTAAAATTAATTGGATTTTAAAACTTATCTGTGGGTTATAATCCCTTGATGTTTCTTTTTTCTAGTGAAACCCTTTGAATTCCCAGAAGATAAAGATAAAAATGATTATTAGAGGATTTATCTGTATGTGATATAGAAAAATGTAAAAAATCAAAATGGAAAGCAACTGTTGCAAGGACCAGAAAATTATGCTATTAATTTAAGTGTCATCAGAGCACAAAAGATCACATTTCAGGACTGTGTGAAAATTATTAAAATACTGGAAATAATAGTACTTAAGATGAAGATATTATACTCTAAGATGTGGTTAAGTGACTGACACTATTATATCACTTCAGGTATTATAAAAGTAACAAAATGCTTTTAAAGATAATAAGCGTTACATTTTGAGATTGGCAGTATTCACACTTCTCTGCTTAAGTGCTTTCCTACTTTAATATAATTTAATAACAGCAGGAAAAATGTAGCATTTTATTTCTAAGCTACTCCGTTTCTTTCTAAAATATGTATGTGTAAAATATAAAAACTTATTACATATAAATATTGTATTTCTTCATCTGAGAATGTTCATATAATGTGCTTCTTTTTGTCCAGGTGAGAAAGGAAGAACATAATTACTAAAGATTAAAGGAAACCATTCCGTGTTTTATATTTAAAAAGATAAAAAGAATAGAAGTATTATAGAAAAATATCTCTTTACGAACTGAACATTTAATTTGCTTTTTCTTTTTGACCCCAAGAACTTGTTCCCAGGCCAAAAGATATCTGAAATCTGGCCCTCATTACATCTCTTTTGTTTTTTAAAATGTACTTTGCCACCATCTCTTTATCCTAACTGAAGAGTCTTGTCAGTTCTCTCCTATCCTTCTTTTTTACTCATGCCTTTAATTGTTCAGTTGTGTTCTGTGTAAACGATTTCAAAATACCCTTTGGTGCTGTCAAATGATTCCTTTTTTTCTACTCTTGAGTTTCCCACTACCAAACAACTTGAGACAACAAGTTATCTGTGAAAAGTCTATCTCCAAAACACTTCCTCCCACCCTTGATCTCCCTTCTCTGCCACCTTTGTCTAGCTTCTGGACACCTTCACTTTTTTCCTGTGGCAGCTTCATCTTTCCCATGAAGCCACGTTCTGACGGCTCCTTGTTCTCCTGCTGGTCTGTTCGTGACACTTCCCAGTTCCTCCACTGATTCCGTCTGATGTCGGGCTCAAAACCCGTATGGGGTATTACTCCAAACAGAACTCGTCTCTTTCCTCTTCTTGCATTCTTCACCTCCTTTCAGTTCCCTAAATTCATCTTCATGTTTACCCTCTGGGCATCTGCATTTGGAAAGGTTTTAACTTGGCTGCTGAGTGTTTTCTCCACTTGAAGAAGTCTTTCCCTGTAGAAATAGTTACTTCTTTTGTGGTCACTGGTGATTTTAGAAAGACGTCTTTTGCATTGCTGTTCTGTATGCTGTCCTGTATAATGAAAGATTTTTCTGATTCCATCTAATCCACTCTCAAATATTGAAATCCCTCGAGTGTAATCCTCTGATTATTAGATGGTTTCTCCTTCTCCTACCGTATTTACATGGCTTGAAATCTAATGTTAAGTACCTGGGTTTTTACTGCTTAATTTTGAGATAATTATGACATTGTTAGGCTAAACTTCCTAGAGTCTTTAAAAAATAAATAAGCTACTTTAGTTATGTGGGTATTTCTGTGTATTTATATTTGGTACCACTGCCACATTGCTCAGCTGAACTAGAGACAAAATATCAGAATGTTGGAAGTTTAACAGCAGATAACGATGATTTTTACTTTAATTTTACAGTCGTTTGTTACAAGTTACAATGCAAATTAATAGTTTTACCAGTTTTCAGAAAAGTTTTCTGCAAAAGAGTATAAAGCACTATCAAATCCAGGTATCATGTATGTATATCACAACATATATATATATATATATCACATATATATATATCACAACAACAACCAGGATTAGAGAATTTACGTTGTACTCAGGATACAGCTATTCTTTGTGTTGCTTCAACTAAGAAAGCTGTGAGGTTCAACGTTTTATGCTACCATGATACATACTAGATTTTAACACTCCTTAAAATAACCTACAGTTTGTGTTCAAATATTCTCTATGGCTGTAGGTGGAAACTATAGAAAATTTGTTTAAATTTCTTCTTTTCTTAGAACTCCTTAATAGACATTTATAATCAGTTCCTGGCGGCATTAGAATCGCTGAAAGAATTCTGGGATGCCATGGATGAAATTGACGGGAAGACATGGGTGCTTGAGCCAGAAAATCCCACACGGGGTGCTACAACAAGAAGAATTGCAATAGGTACAAAAAGCCTTGAAGGAATATAGTGGCTTTGAGGAGTAAAACTCAGGTGCTGTTTTGCTTTGCTCATCTAATCAGATGGTTCTTGTTTGAGGTAGGAAAATGAAAGGTAGCACTTAATCCAGCAAGACATAAGTCTCTTACTTTGTGTATTAAATAAAATAACCTTCCACAGAATATTGAACCTCTTCAGGAAATTAATTACGACTTTATGGGGTTACATAAAATGAAAGTTTCTGCAGGAAAATACTGTGTGTTTGTACATTATGAACATATAACTGTCAAAAACTGAGGACTTGCATGATAACTCTAGAAAAATGAGTATTTGTAAAAAAATCAGCTTAGATGAAGCCCTTATTCACAAATTCCAGATTTTTTAACAGACTAATACTTTAGATTGATCCTGTCCTGGAAGAGTGAAAGGAATATTAGAGTGCAGTCAAAAGAGAAAAAAGGGGGTTAAGAGGCAAGTGGAAAGGATAAAGAAAGAAGAGAAGAAATGAGAGGCTTACAGTGTTAACCATCTGAAAAAGGACCTTAATTCATATGCTGATGTCTGGCATTTTAAGGTCTTAATAGATATAGGATAAGGAGTCTTGTAATTGCAAAGGAGAAACTTGCCACTGTCAGAGGTCAGAGATACAGGGGAAAATGTTATCTTTGAAAGAAGAGTTCAAATTTTTAGCTGAAATCCAAAATGTCAATAGCACGTTGTAGAAATCTGAGAACATACAATGGACCGAAGTAGACCTAAGTTGTCCCTGAAACCTGCAAGTGATTCCCTGCAGCGTGAAGAAAGAAAGGAGCTACTGGGGTGCTGAGGCTGCTCCTTCATTGGGGGTAGAGGGAGGGACAGAAAAAGTTCAGCAACCAGCTAAAATGACATGGGTCGGACAACAATTTGTGGGGGGTGTGTGTGTGCGCAGTCAGGGTGGCTTTATCTTGCTTCTGCTGTACTTCAACACAGACCAATGAAAAGGAAAGAAAAGCTTCCAAAAGCACTTCTTGTTACATCAGTGGAGGGTGATACACGGCTTTGAGCCCTTTATTGTTGGTCACAGGCAGTCTTCAGTTATGACTAAACTTTGATTTCATCCAATTTCTTCAAGGAGAGCAAGCCTAACATAACTCCTGTTTACAAAGTGTTGGGTTTCACCTGTTCTTATTTAGAAGATAATTTGCTGTGAGGTTTTTAACCTGGAGCCAGAACATTTTTGAGCTGCTTACCCCATATGAATAGCAAACCTTATGAGGATGATGGGGTATCTTGTAAAAGAAAAATAATTGCTATTTCAAAAATATGCTCTTATTTGCTCAGTCCAGGAGTATGCTGTGGAGAGGACTGACTTTCACTGCTTAATATGCTTGTATTTTTCACTGTAAAAGATGATGAGAAATTAATAACAATTACTCTACTACCTTTAAAATTTCATGAAGATTTCAAATGGATTATGGCATCTAGCTTGAGACTGATTATTCAGAAATAAGTCTAAGTGTTAAGGTTAAGGCTAGTTTATAAGAAATGCAAGACTGGCAGGGTTTTTTAATCAGATCCTATTTTTAATTACAGTCCATTGACATGTAAATATTTAATATATACTGATATTTTGTACAATTAATGTGGATACCTACCAAGTTTTTTATTATTTGTTGTAATGAAAACCAGCCTGAATTAAACCTATTTAAAACTGCTTTTTAAAGAAGGTTAACGTTTCCTTTTTCAAATACTTGACTGCAAAGAAAAGCTTCCCCTATGCCTTCCTTGCTTTCTCATTGTAGGGAACAATGTCTCTGTGAACATAGAGGTAGATCCTCGGCATCCAAACATGCTCCCCGAGTGTTACTTCCTTGGAGCAGACCACGGTAAGGCAGCAGACGTACACCGTTTGTTTCTCTTCTAGAATCTGATTTCTGGTGAGTAGACACTAGTGTAAGCTATGTCAAGACTCCTGGGGTAAACTTTACTTAAGCAGAAACAGGAATTAAGCTGAATATGTGTGTAGGTGCGTTTTACGCAGTAGACGCTGGGGGTCTTAAGAGCCTAAATCCACAGCATGCTGTTTTGCTCTGTGAGTGACACTGTTTTCTAGTGCCTTCCTAGCAGAGTTTAGAGGGAACCCTGTGTCCTACAGGTGATTACCCAATCATGTTTATATTTTAATATAATGTCCTTTAAAAAAAAACTAAAAAAAAAAAAATTAAAAAAAATTACTACATATGTCCTAATAGTGTTTGGAAATATTTAAGTCTTTTACTCCATGTCCCACAGCTTTTTACCAACTTGTTAAGGTAAATAAGATCATATCTTCAACAGTATGATATTTTAAATATTAGTGTAAAGTATTTCCAAAAGAAAAACTAAGAGCAGTCATTGACTTAGATTCCTTAAATAATTTAGAAAAAAACCCAACCCGTGCCTTCCCTTCAGTGCTGAAATATAAAAGGTCATGGGGAGGGGGGGAGGAGTAAAGAGGACCCTAAAGATGATATAATTATTTATGTGCATTGTTTGCAGTGGTTAACCCTTTGAGAATTAAGCTGAACAACAATATGCATTTGTGGTAAGCATCTTCAATAATATAGGTTTGAAACTGAAATGGTATTTGACATTCCCAGTGTTGACTTTTCTCTCCCTCTCTTCCACCTGCAGGGATCCAGATATAGGTTTATTACAAAACCTGAAAGACCTCTTAGAAATTGATTTTCCATCTCGTGCTGTGATAGAAAAAAGTGTAAGTTGCTTTTTGTTAATGATGAGTTGTTATTTCTCAATAAGTAAAATTTAAATGGTCACTTTATAACTGCCAGCAAAAATAAGAGACTTAGAAGAGAGGTAATTGGATTAATATATTGTCATAAGAACTTCTGAACTTCAAGCAACAATTGTCAGAGCTTGTTAACCTTTGATTAGAGGTGCATACTTTCCTGTGGCCTTCATAGCAGTAAGGCGATTAATAACAGGCTTCACTATTAAAAAGGAAAGAGGAAGTTCCAGAGTAGCTAATGAGATGTGGAAAATCCAAACATTCTGTTATGGATGTTGATGACTTAAGTTCTAATTAGGTAGAGCTGCTTAGAGGGGACAAGAGGCCATCCAAATACTGCTGCATTTCAAACAAACTTGGAATTAATTTTTGACAATGCTGCAACACTGGATTACTAGCTTTGCTTTCACTTGTGAAATTTTTAAATTAATATCTGACTGTGAGGTCTCGTGTCTAATGTCCAAATGTAATGACAAATCATTGTGTTTAATAAAAAAGAAACAGTGAGGCCCAAGAGTATGAAAATGCTTGTCAAACTAGATGTAATTCAGCGAGAGGATAAAATACCACCTAGCAAAGTCTTGTACATCTGGCAACTAATCTCACTCTTTATACCATAATGGTGTAAACATATATATTGAAGGCAAAAATATTTAGTAATTCTAAGTAACAAAAACCACAAAAGCAAAGACAAATAGGTGAACGTGTTCTCTATGTTACCAGCCCTGTTTCTTCCTTGCAGTTGTACTGTAAGCTAAAACATGTTGTGTTTTAAGGATTTTGCTAAGGACTGTGGAATCTGCTATGCCTATCGACTCGATGGCACTACTCCAGATCAAGTGTGTGATGATCCCCGATGTGGACAACCTTTTCACCAGACTTGCCTGTACGAGGTAAAGTAATTAATGGGACAAACTTGGTCGTTAAGTTCAGATTCTAGAAAATAAGCATTGCACACTTAAATTTCAGATGAAGCACAATCCTTTGAGAAGTGCTACAACAGTCACTGTGCTTCCTCTTGTCTTCTAACCCACAAGTCATACATAAGCTCCCTGTGGAAGGGAACCTGGCCTCACTGTGGTTATACAGACTCTGACTTGACACGGAATCACGGCATTTTTGGAGCTGGAAGGGACCTCTAGAGGTCATCTAGTCCCAACTCCCCTGCTGATGCAGGAATGCCTAGAGCACATTACTCAGGACTGCATCCAGGCGGGTCTTGAACATCTCCAGAGAAGGGGACTCCACAACCTCCCTGGGCAGCCTCTTCCAGTGCTCTGTCACCCAAACTGTAAAGAAGTTTTTTCTTACGTTTGAATGCAACTTCCTATGTTCCAACTTGTGCCCATAAACTTGTGCCTGACACGCACCATGTCAGATGCTGATCGAACAAACTGTTTGGAAAAACCCCTGGTAATAGATTGTTCTTAAATTTGATATGAAACAAATGTGAACTTTAATCCCCTTATGTGTGTTGCAGTGGCTACAAGGTCTTCCTTCTAGCAGACAGAGTTTTAATGTCATCTTTGGTGAATGTCCGTATTGTAATAAGGTGAGGAAATCTAATGAAAATGAGTGATTGAACTAAATAGTGTGTGGTAGCTTAGATAAAGGCAAAAACTGTAACAAAGTCTGTCTTAAAATAGAATTTGTGGCTACTGTCTTCCCTTTACACATTGGAATAAAGAGAAGAAAACTTTAAATTCCCATGGGTTTAGTCCATCAGTATTTAACTAAAGGTTTTCTGAAACAGTATAAAGATGGCTACATACCAACTACCAACATAATAGTGTCAGAGTAATTAAATATCACGCCCCATTGTATTTCATGATACTTTTTTAATATAGCAAAGGTCCAGTTTCAAAAAAAACCAAAACAAACCATAATACCCAAACCCCAAGAATCCCAACATCGGTAACACAAAACAGCCTTGTACAATAGTTTTGTGCATACATAACTATTGAGTGCAGATTTGGAAAGCTTAAGAGAACTTGCCTTTAAAAGATATGTATTGACAGTATTATTTAAAAAAAATCATTTTCAAGCTGCTGACACTGAAATCGTCAATGAAGAAACTCTGAGAAAAAACTGCGATGGGAACACCGCTGCACTTACACTGAAGACATTGAAACAGTAACATCAAAAATAATACAAGGAAAGTGATATTAGTAGCAGAAGTACAAGTATAGCTATACTGTAGTGGGATGTTTCGTCAGTAAATGCAAGCCTAAGTATGATAGATATAGAAGGACTAGTGATGTCAGAACCAGTTTCTTGCAATGATGCTGGATGATCTGTAGTTAAGAGTTGATCGTATTTCTTTTTGGATTCTGAGAATATTGATTGAGGGTCAAATGGTGGTAATTCTCCTGTAGTGTCTTCCTGCAGGGGGGGGGAAAAAAAACGTAATAATAAACTTGAGTGAGTGTGAATTGGAAAAACAAAGATGCCAAAGTTGACATCTAGGTCTTTAAGTTATCCTAGAGAAAGCAATACAATTCTTACAAAGTCTTAACTCTGGAATTTGCAGGTATAAGTATATTCTATATTAAGTATATAACATTAGGTATGATTAAACAGCTTCTAAAGAGACATACTCTATTACTGAAGTCAACAGCTGAAATTCTTCTATATCTTAAACTTGTTTCCAAAAAATGTTAATATATTAAGTCTTTACAGTGTTCCTGCTAATAAAGTTTTAGCCTGGAAACCCTAAACTTCAGAGTAATGTCTGATTTGCCATTTTATTTCGTGTAAGTTTTTGCACTTAAACTAAAGTTCTGATTTATCATAGATAGCATAAATACGCTAGTAGTGTGGGTTTTGTTCTAGTTGGATAGGGTGATGTTCGGGTGGTTTTTTTTTTTTTTAGGTCTCCAAAAGCAATGTCATCCTTAGCTTACCTTTTTGATCTCCATCTCTGAAAGGAATCCCCAAACACTACAACTCTGCTTCTTACGTATCCAAGACGACCATATTTTCCACTGTCCATTAGAAAAATTTCCACCTTTGGTTTCCTTTCCGTGATCCCATTCACAATATGTTATTTTTTAGCAATACATCCCACTTAATTTCAACCCTAGTAATACAGTTTTCTTGGTAAAAATTCATAACCTAAATTGTACTTCTCTGTAGAAATTTCCTGTTTTATTCCTCCTTCATGTCAGTTTCATTTTCTTTAATGAAATATGGGCCCCATCTGATAGAAAGATACTATTATGTCCAACATAAGAAAAAAACCTAGAGCTGCCTTTCTCTGATTTTTGTTGTTTCCACATTATTTTCTAGATGTTACTTGTGTCTTCCTCGTTTTCTCTTTCCCAGTTTGTCACCTGTCTTGTCTCTCACAAGCATCCTACTCTTCTTGTCCTACTCCTCTCAGTCAGGTGTTCCCCTTTCAGCATAGTAACATTTCTCGTTTTAATTTATACCTAAACTGTAACTGCTTTCCAGTAGCATCTGAGTAAGCAGACCCACTTATTCTTTCATTGTTCCAGCTATGTGATGTTGTTCTGAATGTACTTCCCCAAAAGATAAGCCAAGGAGAAAGAGAACATTCCCTCTAAGTTCTGTATTCAGACCTTTAAGTGCATCATCTGTACATGGCAACAGGGTGGCCATCCCACCTGAGTGTCCTAAGTTAGAGCAAGGTGCCTGCAGTTAACTGCTCCAGGAACTTGCCTAACCAAAGTGTTTGGAATTGCTCTCTGGAGAATGCTCGGCAGCCTCTTGCCACTCTAGCTCCTGCGTAGTACCACAGAACTATTGTACATAGATGCAGCATTATTCATCATATTGGAATAGCAGCTCTTCCTTTAGAAAGACTAAATCAAAACACAAATATAATCTAAATATTAGACCAGTGATTGGTCCCTTTTCTGTAAAAATGTATTTTCCTTCTACCCACAAAAATGAGGTAAACGCAAATCCCCAAGTTACTCTCTGGTGTCAAGATCTACAATCCATACTGCGTGCTTGCTCTTCAAGTAAACAGGGGAAGTTACACCAGCTCTTTTTTTGACTATGTCATGTTGGAAACCTAAATATGGCTCTCTTTCCGTATATACTTCTTTTTTAGGACTACAGTAGCTCTTATACAAAATATACAGGAGGAAGGAGATTTGCTACTTTTTTTGCTAATATCTTTTAAATTTTACATTTAAGGACTAGGAAGTAGCACTGGAATATCTTCATATTACAAAGTTGTATTTGTTACTTTGAGTCACTGTTGTGTCAGGACTCCAGAGACTTTCCAGAATCTGTCTACCTTGCTATCAGCCAAAACATCTCCAAAAATTGTTCTGCTCACCACTTTACTGCCTGATGATCTCAGATACAGCTGTGCTTTTTCTGCTTCACTCTCCTAGCTTGTACCGGAGTCTCCCGGCAGTGATCAGCAGACTGCTTGAAGTAAAGAATTTTGGATTAATAATAAAGCTATCCTTAAAGTTGTATTTTTGTGCTTATTAGAAATTGTCCTCATTTAACAAGTTATTTTTCTATATGAAAGAAAAGCTGGGTAGAATCTCTTTATTATAATATACTTAAACTCCATAGTAAAGGAGCACAGTGCAATTACTAAGGTGTACCTTTATTTTGCAGTATTTTTCCCAAAACCTTGATTAATTTTTTTCATCATTTTTTTCATGTACAGTTGAAGAGTAAGACTGAATACATTCATTCAACCCTTTATGCAGTAAATTACCAATATTATGTGAGTTGAGTTAGTTAACTACTAAAATCCTCAAATTAAAAAGTTAGAATTTAAGAACTTAATTAAAGAAAGAGTGCTCTGAAGTCTTCCACTACGTGGAAAAGGAAACTACTGAAGTAAGTTTCTACCAAGAAAACAACAGGGTCCACAAAGGGAGACTGTCATTTCCCAACATTTTTATCTGCACGCTGGTGCAGTGCTTTACTCCCAAACTATATAAAAAACCTGGAGTGTTAGTTTGCTAATAGTATGACCAAGCAACTTTACACAAACTTTTAGTGTTTATGACAAACATCTAGCTTGCGTACATTTAGTTTAGGCTTTGTTTGTGGGGGTGTGGGTTGTTGGCGTTTTTTTAAACTTTTGTTTTCAGAAAAGCTGATCTTTTTTTCACAGGGTGCCATGACTGTTCTGAGGTAACACCAAAAACCTCACCTCCTGTGGGTGGTCAGGCTCCTGAATCGTAGTGTAAAATTTAATTGGCTTCTCTTCAGCCTGGAATTGCCGACATGTTACCCGAGCATGGGGCCGGCTTAGGCAGTTAGATTCTTCCTCTTTCACCTTGTTTTGCTTCTGTTGCACTGGTTTTGGTGAAGGCTTCGGTAAGTGAACCTGTTGATGTACAGATAGTAATGCTGTATGCTGAAAAGAATTTGGTAACATTCAAAATTATCACAGGTACCGTTCCAATACTTGGACCTGTCAGGTTTGAGACAAGTAAGGGTAGTACCCTGTCTGCACTTACTCCCTTGGCCTACAAGAAACTCTGAGTTTTACGTTTGGAATAATACAAGCAAGTAAGCATACGCCAACTTGTGGAGTTTGTGACGTAGCGTTTTTCTTCCTTGCCCACCCCAAAAGGTGAACATTGAGCTAAGAGCGCAGACACACTCCAAGGAGAGCTGGATTACTGCAGTGCCCAAATCCTCACCTGCTGAGGCTCTGTTTGGTGAAGCATCCTGTTCAATTTACTTGGCTTTTCTTCATGTTGGAGTTGTTTGCCTGTTACCCCAGTACAGGCTTTGTTTTGACAGATATATTCTCCACCTTCCATCTTTTTTTGCTTCTGCTGAACTGGTTTTGGCATAGGCTTTGGTAAGTGAACCTGTACAGTGAACAATTTTGTATAGTGAAAAAAAAAAGTATTTCAAAAAGAAAAATGTTGCATCTTCAGTACTGAAAACACAGAATGAGAGTAAGCTTTTATCTTTCTCAAAAGAATTGTTTTCAGCATTTTAATTATCAATAAATGTCTTCTTCAAACAGTACAAAGTTAGAGCTATGCTGTATGCTATAAAATAAACTTCAGTTACACATTTCAAAACATTTACTAATAACCTTTATTGGGAATGATGCCAGTAGGTCACTGTTTGTTTTATTAACAAGTACAGCTAAATCCATTTCGTATCACTGGACTGAGTCAAATGCAAAACTCTCTGAAGTAAGATAATCACTAAGTCTTCTGACTCGAGTAATCTAATTTAAGAGTTAAGGCTTATATTCTTTTACAGTCTTCTAAAATGTAAATGGGGAATACACGGTGAATAGTTGCATGAGTTAATGCAAGTTTTTTCCAGTGCTGCTCTAAGCACTAAGTATCAAATGATGTCTGTTTTTGGCTTTTGTAACTTGGAAGACAAATGTAGCCAAAACACAGGCTGTATGCCACATGCCTTTGGTACTTCTGGCACGCTAATAACTCTGTAACTGTAATGTTTGCATATGGTCCTCTACGCAGCAGCTCTATCTGAATATAGAAGCTAAAAAGAAATAATGGGCTTTTTTATACTGTAAATTAAATACATACAGGAGATAGAAATTGCACAAGCTAAATACCGTTGAAAGTGCCAGTAGGCACTTTATATATTCTTTAATCCAAAACACCTTTTACGAATATAATCTGTAGTTCTGCACTGTGAAAATTATTAATGTTTACAAACATAAAGGTGTATCTGTTCTGAACAACTCAAGCTAGTTTCAAACAGTCTAGCCCAGGACAAAACACTGTAGATGGCCCCGAAAAATGGAGTTGCATGGGTGAGGCTCAGTGCCACACTGACAGTTATGCGAATGTAGGGGCCCAAGCAGTTTTCTATGCATCACAGCACCATACTGCACCATGCAAGAACTGCTAAGCCTGTTGACAGCTAACTGGTATCTTCACAATGTTTATATACCTTAAATGACTACATCACTTTCAAAACAGGACTTATAGCACTTGTAAAAATATTTATTCTATGCCTAAAAATTACCATCTTCCATACTGATAAAAATTACAGGTTGGTATTGATGTAATTATTTTCTCATATGAAATCTACAAAATCTAGCAAGTAGTCAGCTGGCCTTACCATATTTCATTTGGCTCTAATGCTAGCACTTTCACTGTAGGTGAAAAAGCTGAAAATATTTATCCCGTGCCAAAAATGGTAAACAGTAGTAAACAAATTTGAGAATTAACGCAATTAATATTTTATCACCTATGTTTCGTGTGCAAATGAAAGAAAGAACCAGAATGTAGCCACTGTTACACTTTTTATGTCATCTCAAGATTAGACTAGTGTACTGTACAGGGAGATGCATCTTAAAATTCACATTCTGTAGCAATTCCTCTTCACATTATCTTCAAGGAGCTAGTGTTACAGGATCCCCTTATTGGTACTGACGGGTGTTTACTGGTCTTCAGAAGGGAATTAACCCACAATCACTTCTTTCCTGTGTACCAAACTGGTAGAGGTGGAATCAGACAGGTCATCTGGAGTCAGACTCTGCTCATAAGCAAGAAGTGAGGAGACAGTGGATTGTTTGTAGTGGCTCCCACTATTCTTAGGTTGCCTCTTTAATGGGAGAAGTGTTTGGTGAATAAAAGGAGGGGTGGAAAGGGAATGCAGAGGGCCGAGATGAAAAGAGTCAGACCTAGGATAACTACAGACAGTGCCGTGAAGAGATGCAGTGGGAAGTGCCTGCCTGTCATTGAACACTTTGTCAGGACTGTAGCACCAAAGTGCACCAAAGTGCACGCATATGGGAATATCCTCCACAGCCAATAACCACAGATTGAAAAATTGGATTTTCTGAAAATAGCAATAAATTTAGAAAAAGTTTAGTTATCTGCTGTCTCTACTTGTACTTAGGGTACTCCTTAAGTCCTTTGAATAACCCTAGAAAAGTCTTTTCTGCAGCTGTTTTGCAGTGAACGTTACAGGAAACTTGCTCATGTAAGCAGCAGAACTAGCTGAAGAAACACACTCAAGTCAAAAATAGGTGATCACTGGAGCAGGGCTAGCATTGTTATGATTCCAAGAAGCATGACACTAACATTAAAAGTTTCTTTGAAATAGTGATGACAGTTGCCAAGATTTAGTAATATGCAGAGACACTCTCTCTCTGATCTTGTTCTTGGCCATCAAAACCAATTCTGCTTAGTCCTACAGCACAAGAGTGGTGATAACTGACACTCCTCATTCATGGATTTTTCAGTGGGGTTGTGCACTTGCAAATAGCAAGTGCTGCAGCAGCTTTTACAGCCTGGAAGGTCAGGATCATCTTTTATGCCAGCATACTGTCAAGTCTTAGGCCAGGCAATAAGAAGAAAATAGATTTACTATTCAGTATCTGACTCTAAGAAATCAAAGACTCTTGTGAACCAGAGATCCAACAAGACTGGTTAACAGCTACCTGGTAGTTCAGTTCAGTTCAGAAAACAGTACAAACTTTAAATAAAGCTTCTCAAATTAGTGAGGACAAAGTGGTCACCATCATAGCAAGAGAAATACTGTCACTGAAATAGCTTTTGGTTCGGTTAAAAGGAAAAAAAGTGATAAAAACAGAAAAGTCAATAAAATTGCTAAAATAAGTATCTGTAATTACCGAGATCAAAACCCAGTGCCTTTTTATTAAACATGAACTTTTGTTCTGCCTTCCCTAATACGTAAATAGTGCTGACAATTGGTTTGTGAGGCACTTGCTACAATAAAATGTAATTGTATCATGAGAGAAAGGTGACAATCAGGAGATCATGAAAAAATTACATATTCTCACTGGTGGTTAATTAGCCATGCAAAACCCCCTCAAACAGATATTCTCTTCTATTAGGAATGATTACTATGCAGGCCTACAGATGTCAATACCACAGTCATTCAAATACTTCTTTCCCTACTAATTGAAGGTTGTAAAGCTCTGGTGCCAAGGTTTTGCTTCCAAAGAGCTAATTTATGACTAGAAGGATATTTTATGTCTTCAGTTGCAGCAGCTACAAAACTCAGCAAATCAGAACCATCTGTGCACTGATACTTGAATCACCATTCATCTAGCAGCCTATCAGTCACATTAGTTTGCATCCTGCATTCTTGGCTCACGTACACTTGTGATGGTCCAAAGTTCACTAGAAATATTAAAAATGAATGGTACCCTGACCCTGCCTTATTGCACATGCATCAGAGACAGAAATAGAGCTCTTGCATATGGGGAGTTTCGAGGCAGAGGTATGACGGGACTGACATTTCACAGCAAGTCCAGTAAGACTGCTAATTACCTCAATCTCCACTTATTAAAACATGGGTTTATTGACTGTTTAGTTTCAGACTTAAAAGTACAAAAGGAAAACATAACATGACAGCTGTGAGTTTTAAAATTCCGCGTCAATGCATCACATAGCACTGCACACCGGTAACAAAGTTAAATCCCAGAATAATACCTCCTCCACATTAGTGGCTGTAGGAGTACAAAGGCAAATGACAAAGAACAGTTTGAAAATGAGAAAATGAATTAAATGCTTTCACTAATAAAGGTAACTTTGCTTTTAATCTAGAACGAAAGAAAAACCTGGCATTCAGGCTTGTCTTCGAAATGTTAGTGAACAAAGTCCTTGACTTCCCCATTATCCTGAAAGTAAATCATCCTCCACAGACCTACCGCTTTGAAGTGAGAGCCTGTAGGTCAAAAGGACTCATGACAGTTCTTCCTCCTTAAGGGCTGGCATCCCACTTTTTAGCAAAGCCAGGGGAAACAGGAATTAACAAACACGATGTATTTAAGGCAAAAGAACTGCTGTGTCAGCCTCATTTTGAGATCTTAAACTATTTCCTCTTCTACAAAAGAAAAAGGCAACAATCAAGCAGATGTCAGAAATAATCCCAGAACTGCCTTACTTACTTTTGACACTTTAGCAGCACAGTGATTTCGCATGCATGCTGCAGCGGAAAATTCCAGAGGGCCATCATAGCGAGTTCCAGTTGACTCTAGTCCATCCAGCAGGATTTTCTTGAGCACTTGATACTTTGGCTTCTCATCATAAGATAAGCCATAAACACATGCCAAAAACTTGGATATTTCACCTGTAGAGCATATTTTAATGTAAATTTCACTTGATGTAGACCTAGAACTTCAGAAAGAATTTAATTCCAAAATGGATGCCAATCCTACACTGCCAAACGAGATGACACAATTTCAGCTGAAGACACACTCAAAACACAGAATTGACAATATCTGGTCTTTTTGAGACGAGAAAAGGAAAAGGTAGACTTGGATAAACAAGCTAGCTCTTTAAGTGCTATGTCTTGTTATGCACATGCAATAATTCGTATAGTACCGAAAGCTATCCAAGTATAAAAATTAATCAAATACTTTATCGACCAATATTGATAGTTCTGTGTAAAATAGAAGTATTTCGTATTTGATAGTTCACAATACCCTTTTAAATATTAACTACTCTCAACAACATTATTTTAATCTGCAAAGATATTATACTCTGAATGCTTTGGGAAAAAAGCAACATTTTTTTTTTTTTTTTACTTTTAATACTTGGACAAATATTGGTTTTGAGATTACATCCCTAAACCAGTTTAACAGCAGCATTATTTTGCTATCATTATTGAGGGGTTCTAGAAACAGGGAAACCACTGAATGGGCAGAAATAATGCTATTAGGAAGAACATACGGGTGGGGGTGGTGGTAATCAAACTTTTCTTTCAGTTGAAGACCCAAGTGTATCCTAAAACTGGAGTACTACACCAGATATTAGTATCTGGTAAAATCCCAGAAGTAAAGATTTACTAAATATGTATATACACCATGAATACATTTTATGTAATATATGAAGCGTTCCAATAATTCAAATACAGAAATGTTATGAAAGTAAGTGAAAAAAATCAAAGATAGTTACGGACCTCTGAAGGAAGGTTGGTGTTTTCGCTGGGTTACTTTTGTATTTCAGTGAAGGAAGAAACATATGACAAGACAAACTGTCCATTCATTTGCTTTTTCAAACTCTGAATACTAAGCAATAAACCTTTTGTAGACAGTTGCTTACTATTTCCATACTAACAGCCACTTCTGTGTCTAAGATAGTCGCTGCTTCCTAAAAACCTTGGATTACATATGGCTGAGATCCCTTATGTCACTCTACAGCATACATCACAGATGAGACCGATTAAGACTTTTGTACTACCATATACCAGGGTTGAAAATTTAGCCCTCAGTGTCTGTATCATCTACTTAGTACTTGTTTATGGGATAATACAGGAAAGCAGCAGAAAAAAAGAGTTCCTGCAATAAAAGCATTAAGTATCCTGTATCAGTAAGCATCGAGAATCATTTATTGCAAAGTGACCAGCATTCAACAGCATCCAGAAATTTACTTTCTCCCCTTGCAGTAAACAAGCCTTCGAGCTAAAAATGCTTAAAATAAGCTCGTACATGAAGGGCCTGATCCAGTTCCACTGAAATCAGAAATATTAGTTCAATAAAACTGCACCCTGAATTAACGTGTGAAATATAATCTAACAATGAGTATTGCATAACTACTGTGTTATCAGCTAAATACACATATTGCAGGCTGAATTCTTCTGTCGGATAGGTATGTATCAGAGTGGTTCGCACAATCTTGATTTCGAGGGGTTGATTCAAGGATGACTTCTGCTTGCGCATTATAGTTTGCCCTAAGACCAGAGCCTGGTAATACTGCACAGACACAGGCCTGGTGAAGGCATCTACCTTAAGGTGCGAAACTTAGCAATTGCATTTAAGATTTTAATTGAAGACTTTGTTAAATTTATGTCACTTTTACTTTTGTACTGCTTCCCCCAAATAGACAAAGACATTTAAGTATTTTTTTAACAGACTAAAGAGCTGTGTGGTACATAGTACAAGCACACTTACTACAGCTGCTTCCAGAAGAATCCCATTCCATCACCGAATCTGGGAGCTCATCCATAAGTCTGAAACAACATGAGAGTGCAACGATTTAATGTGGTTTTGGAGCAGGTGATTCTTCATTTGGGATTTAGGAGGACAGCAAGTCTCAATTCCAAAGGGAGTGGACCTCCGGGATAGCTAATGATTCACAGTACTGCTTTTAAAACAAAATCTCCTCTTACCCACTACATTTTTAACTTGCTGAAGACTGCTGATTTCAGCAAGACCAGGCTTGCAGCTAAGACTGCACTTTAACATTAAGTTTTTCTTTGCAGGTGTTTTAACCTTTCTAGAAAGAAAAAGAAAAATGCTTTGAGCTGAAATAGGTTGTTCTGATTTCAGCTTTGTGATTAACATTTGTATTTTGGAATTTAGGAAGCAGTTCTGGTCTGCCTATTAATCATTTAGGATCAGGTTCTTTTTGCCATGTAGCTCACGGGCAGCTGAGTGATGGCTGTCAAAACTACAAGCAGGCAGAAGGTTAGACCAACTTAAGTCCCATGCACTTCATAAATTGAAGGGCAGGGCCACAGATGTACTTTCTATCTATCCAGAAACAGAAATAGCAAAGGACACTGGAGCTCAGAATCAATCATACCGTAAAATCGTATGAAGTAACACCAACTCTCATCTTTGTGCAGGCATGAACCAGGATGATCTCCTAGCACCTGTAGGAACCTGCAGCTGCACAAGCACCCTTGCCCCGAGTAAGTGAAATCTGCTAGTTCAGTCTAGCTATTAAAACTGTTAAGGGATCTCTTTTTTTTTTTTTCATTTGTTTAAAGGAGCCATAAAGGTCCACAAATCAGTAACAGGATGTGTTCTCAAGTGCATAAAGTTGGGGTACATAGGCTAATAACCTTCAATTCAGTAATCTGTTGTTTAGTATCAGAAATAAGGGTTTCAATTTTGGGTAAATGAAACATTTAAACATAAATATTTTCCTGTAATCTAGCTTAAATTCTAATTCAAATGGAGCCTCTCCTCTAATTACAGCATGGCATGAATACTTCTAAACTGAAATATACCAGCAATCCTTAAAGAGCCTCTTACCAATGCCCAATGCTTTGGCACAGTTCCCTCATCACCCCAGCATCACTGGGAGGAAAGATAAATAACTTGTAGTGAAGGGATGAGAGGATGAGACAACTGGTAAACAACAGAGTTTGAGTTCCTGCTCTGGCTCCTGCCTTTCAACTGCACCCCACCTTTCAGGCCCAGCCCCTTCTTCTTCACCATCACACAGGCTCCACAGCAAAGGACTGGCATGCTCAGAAGCGATTCAACTGTGCTGGTAATGTACTTATTAACTTATAAGCAACTGGATACACATGTATATCTGCATGTCTATTTCTGGCCTTTGAAAACAATATAGGCACTGAAAGTTAAGATAAATAAAAGGGGATGACCTGGGCAAGTAACCTAATACCAAGAACGCAATTCATTAGACTGATAGGATATTTCTGATAAATGGAATCTGTATCATTTTTCGTGCATTTCCTCTAAGAATCTGTTTGCTTGACATCCTGAAAATGCTAGCAATCTAAGGGTTAACCGCAAGGGAAGAATTAGTGAAGCAGCCTGATTGATTAAATTGATTTAACATTGAATTGCATAAGTGTTACCTTGCAGGGGGTTGTGTAATGATCAGAACTTCTAAAGGAGAAATATTAAACATAACATACGATGTCAACATTTACAGATGCAATCTGTATTATCCACAGTCTGCAGGCTAACCTTTTTCTCTGTTGAGAGCCGATGCCACACTGAATTTGCAGATTGATTTCTGTGGATCTGCTATCCCTATTGTGTACCTCTGTTGTGACTTGCCCTACTTAAAAGTTTGCTGCCTTCTCCAATTGTGATGTTACATTTATGGGTAACTACTCCTCTGTATGGCCTTCTACAGACTACCCTGTACCACGTGCAATTAACTCTCAAGTCCCAACTGTGAAAGCAGAGAAAGAAAACATTAATATACTGTTGCTCTAGTAAGCTCAAAATAAGTCATGTTGGGATAAAGGAAAGATTTTTATCAAGTTCTTTAGTATTTTGGTATTTAATTGTTTGTAGCGGCAGTAGGCTTATATAACATTAAAAACCTACATAAAAACATCTGAAAAATAGTATCCTATAGAAAGTTATATAAATTGGATGCACATGTGGAAAAACTTCCAAGAGGTGTTCGTATTATACTCTCTACAAAGCACCCATGAAGTTTAATGGAAACACACAACAACTTTCTGTATGTGAGATAACGCTTGCACTAATTCACAAATGTTTTCTTTAAAAAAAGACTACTAAAATACACAGCAGACAAAATGACTGTGTATTGTGCATTTGAATTTATCATATCTCTACAGCAGTACATACATAGCCATGTGGAAGAGGGTATATATGCACATAGAGATCACATTTTTAACTGCTTCTAACATCTCTCAATTAAGGAAAATTGATTTAGCTTTCTTGTAAGGTGCTATTCTACAGGATGTAAAGCTGTCTTTCTCAGACCTGTTTTGTTAAGTGATGAGGACATTGCAAGGTTCTACAGTGGTATGCGTGTGCGCATGTGTGTACGTGTGTGATGTTTTATTTTTACTTTGTTTTCGCAGTCTGGACAGCTACAGGGTCCTTCAGGTTCTGTTCCCAGGGCAGCTTCCCACATAACCATTGCAGCATGCAGTAGCCAAGGATTTCAAGGTCACCTCGTCTGGATGGGGCTAAAATGGGGGGGAGGTAAAAAAAAAAGATGAAGAATAAGAACCTCTTCTTAGGAAATAGAAAAGACTTTGATTGAACTAGTGTTGATGAAATATGAAAAAGCCAAATGGGCAAAGTGTTTTGTTTATTCAGCTGTATTAGACCTAAAACGCCCCAGCATTTGGCCACAGTCCACAGACAGGCAGTGACTTGTTACTGTTGAAGTAAGGGTCAGTTTCCTCACCTCCTCCAACTTCATCCTTCCTCAGTCTGGCCTGTCACATGGACTTGATCCCCATGGCCTCTGACATGATCCAGACAGCCCATAACTGAGTACCAACACTTTCTCAAAGAGCCAAGCAGTAAAACAAAGAAATAAATGTCTGCTGCTAAATTGCTAACACATGTTCCAGGAAGTCCATGGGGTCCACACTGGTCATGCAGGGACCCTGTGAGTGCAGACTAAACACTGATGGCCTTTCCTGTTCTCCTACAGAGCTATTTGAACTTGGAAGATATGACAAAACTGCCATCTAGTGTACATTTACACACCAAAGTTGTCTGCTTACAAGAACCATGAACTGTTGTTTAGAGTCACAGTGCAAGCTAAAATACACTTGCTGTTTAGCAAGTCCTGTGTAAACTTAGCACTACTGCTTCCACAAAGGAAGTTATTTCAGGAAAAACTTACTCTCAACTCTGCACACCCCAAACATACACTAATGATAGAATACAAATACAGTAGATATAATTCAATCAAAAACAAACCCCATCCCCAAACATCTTCAATGCAGAAAAACAGCTAACATGTTAATCTATAGATTGACTTTTCCAAGAGGAAAGTAAGTGCAATACTAATAGAATTGCTATTGCTTCCTGCTATTCAGAGGAAACCAAACCTGAAAAAACTGAACAAGCATCATTGCTGCAATATTTCTTTGTACATATTTGACTCGCAGCCTATACTTTGCAAGTCAAGACCACACGGAATCTGCAAACACAGGAACTGTTAATCGTGATTAAAGACAAGACAGCTGTAGAAGTTAAATTCATGCTTTTCCAAAATGAACTTGCACTTTCCAGGAAGGAAAGAAGATTTCAGATTTGTTCGGTACTTTTTGTCTAGCGTAAAGACTAGTAGTTGAGCATAGTGCTGTTAATCCAGCTGTAAACAGATACCACATTTTATGGGCCTCCATTAAATAAATGCCAGAAAGTCGCTCAGCAAACTTATCTTTTAATTTAAAAAGTCATCTGCTAAAAGCTACAGTGCCAACACATCATAACTGTTTCTTGTTACCATACACACATTATTGTAAAAGCAGAAGATTAGTTCTTATACAGTCTCTATCTTAACTGCTATTAGACTATGGGATTATTAAAGGCCCTTCAATCTAACAGAATGCTACACTACCCCTTGGGTGCCATTTATTTTCTACAATAGATTCAGCAACATCCTAATGCAAGACTTGGCTCTCATATTAAAATAAAAACACAATCTCTACCACTTGCTGTTCTGTAGCGATTTCTTCAGCTATAAATCTCCTGTTAACTGTGGAACGATTCCATTCATACACATGTGTTCACAACTGTTTTTCCATTATGGCAATTCCAGATTATAACCATATAAGCCAGATTTTTTGATTGCAGATCCTCTAATTTTCACACAATGCTTTTTTGGCACCTGTTTGTGTATAACAGGCTACAGAAAGCGGCCTTTTGAGAAAAATTGTCAAAATTACAATGGACCACTTTTTTTCATTGAGGGACTAATTGCTATGAATCTGTAAGTAATGCTAAATCAATTAGATTTCAGAAGGCTAAACTAAGATAAATCATTTTCTCACCAAACAGTCCCCAGAGAGTAAAGTTTACTTCACAGTTAACAGTTTTGGCCGTGACTAATTACCTTCTCACTCACATGCAGATCTTCCAGCCACTTCCTGACTAACACTAGGGCAGAGCCATCACAAATAGGGAGATGTGTGCAAGGAAGACTTTAGTAATACCTTCCTAAAGCCACAGTAGTCAGCTAGGGAAAAAGAAAAAAAAAAAAAAAAAAGGACATGTAACTAAGCCGTACATCACTGAAAAATAAAAGGGGAAATGTTTTACAGAGAGATGGTAAACTCCTGTATCACTGTATCTCCCAGGTCACTGCAAGTGTTTCTACATAAAGACATTTACATGTGTTTTTCATAGAACCACGTGAAAATGTCAGCGTTTGATTATTTGACTGTACTAGCTTATTCTTTCTCTCTACTTCTTTGCCAGCTCGGTATTAGAGATGCTAACTTCCTCAACTTTTTAAATCATTTAGATCCTTATTAAAAAAGTATTCAGCTAACTAATATTTAATGAATTAATATTATCTATGAACAATGGAATAATTAGATTTTCACCCCAAATAAAGCACTAATACATAAATTTCAACTATATGTTTACTTGCAAAAATAAATCTGCTAATACAATTGGAGGTTACAAGAATTCTTGATAAACATCAACTGAGAGAAGTCAATCTGTCTTCATTTTAAATGTGATAGCCATGCAAAAATAAAGCAATTCTGCTTGATAACTTGTCACTGTTACAAGAGTATACATTCAAAATGTATTTACATTTACATTTAAATCAAATTCTCTTACTTCTCTGAAGACTAAAAATTTGTTGGTTTTTTTTTTTTTTCCTCTTTTTTAATAGATACTGGATTTCTGCTTCTCTACTAACCAGGAATATTTTTATTATTATTTTAGTCTCATATGAAATACTATTTAAGGGGAACATGTTGGTGATATTTTATTTCACAATATTTTTATAGTTTAATTTTTTAATTTGAAGATTTAAGGCCTGATTCTGTCCTCGCTCTTGCCAAGATAAATCAGGAACAACTCCACTGAAGTTTATGAATTAACAACCATGTCAATGAAATCAGAGTCAGGCCGTAACAAGTTTTATATACACCACAAACATATACTCAACATGCAGGCACAGGGTTCAACGATAACTCAGAATAACATAACTGAAGCAATTCACCATGAGACGAAAATATATTGTGTATCTCTCTATACTGGATTTGGCAGCTATCTGAGCCCTAATTTATATTCAGATGACTACTTCAAAATAGATCATAAATGCTATCACACTGGCCACAATATGGTCTCAAAACTACCCTGCTTCCAAGAACTCACCCAAAACCCATGTAAAATTGAGAGTTTTCCTCTATAGCCCTTATTAAGCTAACTTCCTCAAGCCTTTTGTAAAGATGTAGAAGGCTAACAAGTGACAGATGAAATGTTCTATTGTTTTTAATTAGCACTGTTAAATTATAATTTCACCATTAGTGTTTCTTTAGATTGGAAGCTTTTCATGAAAATTATCATTTTAGTTGTTCATACTGCATCTACATGCAGTGGAACCTCCAATTCTCACTGGCATTACAGCATACAAATTCATGTTAATTCACAAACAAGTATAACTCATACCATATCCGTTAATCCAAAAGCCTATAAAGGAAAGAAGTATTAACGTGACCATGCAGAAATATAATTATGTCAAAAATGTATCATCACAATGTTTTAATAAATGAACTAAAAGTGATATAACTTCTTAACTCAAGGTTGAGATGATAAAAAGCCAGACAAACGCAAGACTTGTCAAAAACCAGTGCCTATATTAGGGGCAGGAAAAAGGAAAAGACCAAAAAAAGCTAATAATGAAGTATTGCTTCCCCATGGTACTGGTGAGCCTGAGGAGTTCACTACAGCAGGATAGTGACTAAATAGAGTGGGTGGCTACAGGGAAAAGGTTAGGTATAGTTAAGTTTACAAAAAAAATTTAATGCTTGGAGGCCATTCTGTACAGCTATCTAGTCTCAGGAAGGGCGACTGCCAGCAGGGGCCGGGAACAATCTCTCCTCCCCTCATGTACAGCTCTGCACCGTTAGCTTGGCATGTTTCTGAAGTACTCACTGACAATAACCACCACCATGGAATGCTGGACAGAAAAACCCAGTGCCAACATGGTGTCACCACAACTGGACTACAACTTTTCCAGAGAACTCAGTCTGGGACATGGCAATAAGTGACTTTTCCCGTACCAGCTATGGTCTCTCTCCTAAACTGGGACCCTACAGCTATACACTCAACTGGTCATACAGCTGATCAGCAGGAATCCTACTGCAGAGCTGGCAGGAGTTCCCACAGTTGTTCACAGGGAGGATACAACTGTGACTCCCCAGCACTGACCTTGCCTTGGGCGGTCACAGAGGTGCCGTGCTGACAATATTGGCCTCATAGTCCTGAGGGCTCGCATCCTCTCAAATGCAGCATCAAAGCTGGTGACCAGCCCACACATCAGCACTGTCCTGTCAGTCACAGGATGCGTTCCCAGCACAGTAGTTGGATAACTTGCTTCAAAACCCACAAAACCAGCAACACCACTGCTGCTGTCCTGCCGTGGCCAAGCTCGTGAGCACACTGTGAGCCAGCAGGTCCTGCAGGCCAGAAGTTCCCAAACTGTGATCTTCAAACCTCTTCAAAACAGCAGAGCTGTCCTGGACAATCACACAGAATCACAGAGGTTGGAAGGGACCTCTAGAGATCATCTGGTCCAACCCCCCTGCCAGAGCAGGTTCACCTAGAGCAGGCTGCACAGGACGGCATCCAGGCGGGTTTTGAATGTCTCCACAACAGCCTATATGTGCAGACATGCACAGCAACCTCCAAACAAGCAGTCACACGTATCCACTGACCAGCAGGATCTAACTGCAGAGCCTCTTCGTTTTCGCACTTGCTCTGCTGCACCCATAATAGAAGAGTACAGCCAGCAGCAGGATTCTCCTCTAAACATGGACAGAAGAGTGAATAATCATCAGGACTGGTGGAATGGGATGTGCTGAAAGGAAGAGGGCTGGGCTCCTGATTTGGTGGGGAGAAGTTTATGCAGTGGGAAGGTTGGAAGATGCAAAGGAACTTCACCACAAGATCTGGGTGGGAGATAAAATGGCAGTGGCAAGAGGTGCAGGTACCTGGTTGGAAGTAAAAGGTTCCAAGCTTGCAGCAAGGAGAACGTGTGGCAGGACAGTGGGGACAGGAAGTTTTACTCTTCTTTCACATCTGTGTGGCAGAAAAAAAATCATAAAGGTAAGGGGCTGACAATAGGGGCTGACAAGCAGCTGTGAGATTCACTAACTTTTTTAATTCCTGGTGTAGCGAACAAGAGCCAAAATTAAACAGCCAATTCCCAGCCACGCTCACCAGTTGTGCTAAAAAGTTGTGATGCTCATCATCTTATTTTTGCTGCTTCTGGACATTCTTGGCAGGACAGAATAAGCTTAGAGAGGTGGTTATAGGAACCTATTCAATCTTCTCCTTGCTAAAGCCCCACTCTTCTTTCGCTTACAACGACCTCCTGCTCCCTCTTCTGCTGGGCACACATTTCTAATCCAACACTCAGAAATTAAAACATCTTTTTATTTATTTCACACTGCAAAGTTCCACCCATTTTTCACCATACCAGTTATATTTTCCTTTTATTTTTAGGATTTACAGTTTGTCCTGCACACAGTCTTTGGGAAACACATACCAAACTGCAGCAAATCAATAATTCATTTGACCGACAAAAAATTCCAGCAGGCTCCCTCTGAATCCTAAATATACATGGACAGATGCCAAATAAACCTCTTGATCCAGAGCCATTTAGAGCTCTGTTCTCTGGAAGCTATGTGGGCTCAGAAAGAATATGTTTCCAGGCATAGGTGTTTATATTCTTGCACATCCTTCCTCACAATATGAACTCTGCATATATTCTAGTCAACCCCTGCATGTAAAAGAAAAGGAAAAATGGACAAGCATTGAGCTATGTTTTTAATATCAAACAGCAACAGTTCTGTCAGACCAGTGGGGAAAATAAGAACAAGAACTGCAGAGGTTTCCCTACAATCAGCCTTATGCCTGCATTACCCTGTACAAACACAGTGTACAAGCACTCAGACAGACCTCAAGAAGCACATGCTGCAATAACCCCATGTGAGGGGTGCAAAGAACTGGCTAAAATATGGCATCAAGCATAGCTCCAACCGCCTTCCCTAACACAGGACATGAAAAAAAAAACATTTTCACTCAATGAAACCAGCTCAGAGAAAACTTATTCACCAGCTACAAAAAAAGTGACAACCAGTGGGCCTGATTGAGGCAAATGTCATCAGACACTCTAGGTATCCATAAGCTTGTCAAAAGTCACCGCTACTGCCTTAAGTGGCTTTTACTATTCTAGATGTAGATACAAGTTCTGCAAGGATTTCAGTTGGTGCTCTACCCAATGCGAGAGATGGCAAAACTGCTATTAGATACTTTGAAATGTTGTTAAAAGGAAGAGGAGAGTTATCTTGAAATCTATGGCAAACACAAATACATGCTGGAGAGAATTCAACATAGACAGTTCATACTCTTATGTTCATCAATGATAGCAAATTAAAACTGGTCTTACGCACTCCATGCACAGGACTGGAGTATTTAAAAAAAGCTCAATATGTTAAGCGCAGTATATCTCCAGAGAAATTAGGTATTGACTGCATGCCTCAGTGAGTAGAAAATCTACAAAAATCCATAGGAGGCATTGATCCAAATATTACTTTTTAACACTAACTATGTAATAATTTTTTAAATGTACACTGGGTGCAGATATAATTCTCTTTAATTATCAATCAACAAACAAAAAGGTAATACTGTTTATATAGTATGGTCTTTAAAAATTAATACAATGAATACACTCAAATACTATGCTAAAACTAACAATGCAGTTATGCCACATGAAATTTGCATCAAAATAAAAAGCTTTTAAATTTAAAAAGCCCACATGCTGGTTGCAATGAGATCCAGCCACCAAATACAGGAATGCTGATGGTGTGGGTCAGATCCCATGTTAAAGCCGAACTTGGGCCCTGACTTGGTTCAAAGTGCACTCTAGACATAGATAGGGGATGTAACTGAGGTTGTGATGAATACTTGCAAACACCTGGCAAGTCTGGAAGCCCCTAAGCAGCACTGTGGCACAGAAGAGCCAGCCTGTGCGGCCCAAACACACTGGGCAGAGCACAGTAGAGTCATGCAAAACTAAAGACAAAAACAGCATGAAGAGCTGAGATACCAGGCAGGGCAGCTGCTCCCACCCTTTCCCAGCTGAGGGGGAATTCCTCTTCAGTTCCAGCACAAAGTCAAAGCCACCAGCACCATCAGCATACACTGGCATGCATTAAACTAACTTGTTTGAAGGCAGCGATTTGCCATCAGCTGCCACAGGAACGGCACACCCAGTCTGGCCCTTACCAGAGGCTGTCAGAAGAACATGGGCTAATTCTACCACCCAAAAGTGCTACCATGCAGTGGCTGCTGGTAGGAAACTTTCTGGATCTCAGTGGATTGCATAACCTCTACATCTGCTGAACTCCATGGAGAGCTTGGGGAATAAAAAGGCATGCAGCTGGGTTAAACTCTTGATTCAAGCAGAGAAATGCCAGTGTTGATTTAAATTAGTGGGAAGTGGTTGCATTTGATTGGCTTTATGCAAGGAGGTTGTCAGCTTCAAGCACTGCCAATAGGCACTTTTGAAAGCAACAAATTCATAATTTTGTTTTAAGTTTCAGCATGTACCTCAAATCACTGTATATATTCAGGTAGCTACTTTATGAGCAAGTCAAAATGTTCTCATTTGTCTAACTCAATACAGTGACTAGTACTATTCAGAGGTTTTGAAGTTTGAGATATTTATGTGGCTACGTACGTTCAGGAAATGCCCTCTGGAAAGGATCTCATTTATATAAAATAACATTTAAAAGTTAGAACTATATTCGAAGAGCATTGAAATAAAAAAATACTCCATTCTGAAAAACTGGGTAACAACAGAATGAAGGCTGTCCATCCAGCTTTAATTTGCCAACAGTGAAGCAGTTTTTAAACACCTTTCAGAAGAACGCCTCACCTCACTTGGTACCTGAGACTGCACGGAGACTCCACCACGAGTCAGGAGTACAAGAGACTGTTGAGCAAAGAAGCCCTTTGCCCCAGCTGCTGGAAGTCTTTTAGTATCCTGAAACATCTCCACAACTCTAAACCTCACAACAAGAGGGAGATGACATGAGATGAGGGAAACCAGTTGCTATGTTCTGCCATCTGGACCTGTGCAATCTCCGACAGAAGTCGCTGCAGATGCATATTTTCCCTGGGATATTAAGAGACCTGCTGCAAATGGGAAACTCTGGTAATTTGACCTTAATGGATTCAGGCTGTTACAAGGTCAGAGCTGAGGTGTTCAATGTGAATCGTTTGGATTCTCTGCAACATACCAGATACCACATCATGTTCTGCATGCTTTTCTGGCAGAAGCCTCAGAAAAATCTGCAGATTTTCTGTTTGCAGCTATTAAGAAGCAAAAAATTTTCAAGTGTGAGACAGCAGTAAGGTCCCTCAAGCCATCTTTCTGAATATTTTGTTTTCTGGAGTCCTCTGCTTTTCACCAATTCCATCATAGCTTTAGCTGCTTGAGGTGGTAATCTAACCCACAGATTGCAAAAGACAATAATTTAACTCGCACTTGCATGTGCACACCTTTTGCCACCCATGTCTGTAAAGTTTCCCTACTCTTTCCAATAAAAGGAATTATCTGTCCTGTAACCACACCCATCAGCAGACATCTGTCCAATAGACAAACTAGCTGCTACTACTATCCAACTGCCAAATCCCAAATACACCAGCTTCTGCCTATTCTTCAAACAGCAGCCACATCAAATACACAGCCACATTGCTCACACTACCAGGAAAACCACCCAGAGTCGGATCTCCAGAAGATGCACTGTATGCTGGGGAGTGCTAGAAGAGTCTGAAACAGATACCCTCTTCACCACAAAATTTTTTTTTCAGCAGGTGAAATTGTGCAATTGTCTTAGCAGCAAATACTTGACAGTCTTATTTCATTTTTCCTAATGACCAGAGTTAAACGATTGCAGGTTTTAACAGCACTGGCAAATTATCAAGACCCTCTACATTACATGGTCAATGGTCCTTTTAATAGAAAAAGCAATAATATACAGTTGTTTGTGCCAACTAAAACTCGTTAGAAAGTATTAGTTTAAGGTAACAGTTCAGCAGCTATTAACAAGCACAAATTTCTACAGTTATTGCTTGTGACACTATGATCCTAGCAAAGCTGGCAGCAGAAAACCATTCCTTTTGTTTTAGAAGATCTTGGGGCGGGGGGGGAAGGGAGAAAAGTTAACAAAAACACTGTTTTGTAGCAAGAGTCAAAGTTTTTCAATAATCACCATTTTTTTCACTAGCATAACATTAGAATTGACTTTTTGTCTTGCTGACATAGCAACTAAGAAAGTTGTGTTGCATTGACCATATTGATTGTGAACAATGCAGCCATCAGTGGGACTTCGCACCATATATTTTCGATATTGACCTCCCATTCCCTTTTCCATGGCTCTATAGGTCTGCTATTGGATTTGGACTGCAATGTAATAAACAGCTAAGGTTTAATTAATGGTAAATGAATACAAGACATAGGTTATGACTTTAACTAATTAGGGAATTGTTGAATTAAGTCTGCCTTGGAATGCAAGGCAGTACAATCAATATCCAATAAAAGGACTATGTATGTAATTTACCTGCAAATGTGTTTCCAATACCATCAAAGTGAGTTTAAATAAGTAAGATATATGAAAGGCTACTGGAAAAAGATTTCAAAAAGTTAACACTTTATGGCTTCAAAAAAGGTTTTTCTCCTTGCAGAAGGGATGTCATCGTGAAATATCCTCTCGTAACACAGATGGTGACACTCAGACACAGCTCTCCCTAAAGGACAGTGCAGACTCAAAACATTTTTCGTTAACAGTGCAACATTAGCAAATATTGCCTCTGCCTCTACAGAGTATAGCAAACACAAACCAGTAGTCCCAACATGAACCAATGAAGTTTAAAGGCAAGCTCTTAGGGCATCTTGGTCTGCCTCCCAGTACCATACGAGCAGCCGCCTTTCTGTTTCAATCGTGCGGCTCCCCTTCCCACACCAGCCATGGAGAAGCGTTCTCAGGTACAAGAAGAGGTCACTACACAAGGGTCTGATCAACCCTGAGCAATCCCCAAGACTACTTCTATTGTATACATCAGCTCACACAGCCTGATTACTCATTCTGTAATCACTCCTCTGAAATAAAAAAAAGAAACATACCTACTCCCTTGTGGGCATCTACGCTGGTAAACTCTATTGTCCCATTATGGCCCTTCCTAGGATTTTCCTGATACTGTTTGTGGTTCCCATTGGGACAATATCTGTAGGAAAGTCCATAATCTGCAAGATAAACCTGGAAGACATGAACAGACAAATGAATAATGCTTTTGTCCTTTGAAAGTATAACCTTTATAATTAAGTCTTAAGAAACTGATAGCTTAAGGACAGCCTTAGATCTAAATTTTATTAAACCAAATGGTGCCTCAGGATAAAATATGTACAACTGGGGGCTATAACAGCTGCCCTCCCCATTTAAATCCTTTCACTACTATACTCTTATCTTATTTCAGAGTCGAGCAGAATTTCAGTCTTTTTATTTTGTTCCTAAGCTTTCTCCTCTCCAGGTGGGCATCTAGACATCATAAACTGCAATATGCCTTTTATGTATCCTCACGTTGCTTATGGGACCTCTTCCCCTCCTTACTTAAACAGGCACATACACACTCCTGTTCAAATTTTCCATCAGCTGAGACTATAATTTCATAACAGCAGTGCAACTTAAAAGCCAGAGGAAGCAAGAGGCAGCAACTTCCCCCAGCCAGACCAGACACAGGGCTCCAACGCTAAGAGGGACCGTGACCACAGGGCTGCTGGGTGTTAGCCTAACTGTAGTCTCTTCTTTTGAACGTCACTGTCAGTAAGTCTGTACTGGCAACAATTATGTAAACATAAAGTGTACGATAAAACAAAGCAAAACAAATGAGCCCCCCTGCAACCCAGAAAGCAATCTTAGTAAATCACTCCTGAATTTATAATAAATTCTAAAAAGGCACAGAGCCAGACTGCACTCTGAGTTACTCTGAAGCAAATCCATGGAGCTAAAACAGTGTAAGAGAAAAAAAATTTGGACCCCCACTGCGTATACTGCAGCAAGCTCATGCATTCTGCCACATTTACCTTTCCATCCTGACACAGGTAATTTTTTTTTTCCCCCCTCAAGATGCTTCACTATAGCTACCTAAACAACCAGAGGGAGGAAACCCCACAGTTCTGAATGATGTATCTGGGAGATGCACTTGCGTATTCTTGGGACTTAACTGTGAAAGTATTAACTAACTTGAAACTTAGTCTTGCTCACTTTTATGGTATTTGAAGCTGAAAACAGAACAGCTCAGGGGCACTGAATTGTACTTTCTGTTCTTCTGCTGGCTGTCAAGACAAACATGCCATCTGGCTCCTATGCCTCTATTTCTCTGCAGGCATAGTGCACACGGTAGCGCATCCCTGTCAATTCTGCCACTCACATAATTTAGATTAAGGGCACAAATCCACTCTGTGAAGTTCAGATTAACATGTTCTACCCTCCAACAGGGGTGGACTTAATACATGCACACGGTCAATTACTGCAGCGTAGCTGACAAGCAGTAACTTGTTGAAAGCAGCTGGAATTTAATCACAGTCTGTCCACCCCACAATATCCCATAGGTTATTTTCTCACTCTGTCATTTTCACACTCCCACCTGGCCTTTGCCCCTTACATTGACCAGTTCTCACATTAGGTAATTGCTTTTTTTATAAATATCCAAGTATGGTACTTCCATTTTAAAAAAAAAAAAAAAAAAAAGCTACAGACTGCTATTATACTTCCAGTCGAACTGATCTCTGGGGCAAAAGCTAAATCATCTGAAGGCATATAGAGATCATTTCTACTAAATCGTATTATATTATAAAGAAAAAATTCTTCTTATTCAAACCTTAAGTTCTGTTTCCTCTTTAGCTAAAAAATAGTTTATCCTATAAAAGTCTAAAATAAACTCTTCTGGTGCTCACTTGTAATTTAATTATGTCACTCCTGGTAGAGAAAAAACAAACAAATAAAAAACCCTCAAGAAAACTTAACACGTTATTTTGTAGCACATTCTGTTGAACTACTGGTTCCTGTTTGTGCTCCAGGCAGCTTCAAATCCTAGGATGGCTGGTCTCTTGGTTTTACTGTTTCTGCTGCAGGATCTGTGCTTATTTGGAGCGTGTAAGCTGGGACACAGAACTCGCTTCCTGCAGGGTGATGGCTTTTAAGATTACCGATGATGTTTTTCACCTGACAGACTATTCAAACTGTGATACAAGATTAAAGACCATAGGCACGTTTAGAAAGTCTGGGACAAGGCATAAACTTTGTCGGGTTGACCAATTTGATTTTCTCCTGCATCCGTTCTCCAGCGTATTCCTGATGCTCTGGTACCCGTCCTAATTGAGCCCACAGTCAGTGTAAGAGAACTAATTTAAACTACCCTAATACCAAGTTTTGCGAGTCTTCTGCATCCTTTGTGGGCTGGGAAGGAGAGACTAGGCTAGATGGTGTGTTCTTCCCAAGCTAAGTGGTACATTTTGGATTTTGCTTGACTACAGATTTCTGACATGCACAGTTGACCAGATACAAAAAAATGTAATACAAAGCAGATTTCAACCTTTAAAAATTCAGGCTATGCCTTAGATTAAAATGAGATTGTAACTGTTAGAAAAAACAACACAAGAGAAGCATCTCTGCCAGCTTTCTGGTTCTGTCTGGGCTCGGAACACTAGCTTATGTGACAGACACTTCCATATGGCAGCCCAGTCTTGGTGGTCTTTCCAACTCTCTCAACAACAGGGCATCTAGAAAGTAGCCACAAGTATTTGCTAGTCAAACTTGAACTATGTAAAAAAGTTACCAGTTATCCTACAAATAAATCACAGTAACTATGTACTTTTAGTCTGTTTTTAAGCAACAGATTTGCTTAAAATCCCTTCAACAGTAGTATCAGCAGAGCAGTTTAAATTTATACTGGAAAAACCCCCGTAAAAGTGAGAAGTAGCTTTATGTTATCCTACCTCTACGGATGGTGGCAAGACCTGGAAACTAAGAAGCAATCACTTCTTAAAGCCACTTACATGCAATTGCAACATCTATAATCGCACCACAGCCTCCTCCAGAAGTTGGTCATGAGTGTCATTGTTTAGCTTACTTCTAGCTGAGCCATTTATCACTTCCACGTCCAATTTTTTCCACAAACATGCAACTGATAGGAGCCTCTCAAGGCAAAGGCTCTTGGCCACAAACAAAAATCAGTCCCCTTCAGCTTGTACAAAACTAGCAATGCACTGTTACAACCTTGCCACAACTATTATCAGAATGACTACGTTATTTTAAATTACCATTAATTTCATTTCATCAATTGTCATTCTAACCCTTTCATCATTAAAAAGATATAGTTCTTTATAGCTAGTCATCACTTGTTGACAACGTAACACTGCGTGCCCTTCCAAATTTGCTCAGAACATCTTGGGTAAGGGAGTTAACAAATTTGTAGGTTGTTGTGGGTTTTTTAAGGGTATAGGGAGGGGGAAAAGAAGAGGACTATTACAGAATACTGAGAAAAATTAAGTCAGTGTTAGTACCTGTTTCAACACCATAAATATTTTTCAACTGCATGCTTTTTTTAGGAACAACAAAACAAATAAGAACAAAAAACCCCAAAACATATGCAGAGGAAGATAAACAAGACACTTTAAACAAGACATGGTAACACGTATGATGACGGTGCAACAGTGACATAAGCTGGGTTTAGCTGTCTTACATTGTACACTCCTTCCCACACACTGACTTATTTCAACTCTTGTTTTTGTTCAAGTTTCTTTTTTACACATCCAAGTCTGCACTAGACTCAGCAGTATTCAGCACAGTCTGATATTAATAGATTTTGTTATAGATTAGGAGCCAGATTTCTAAAGTCTTTGCACTTAATTTCATGCAAACATGAATGCGCTGAACTTGCTCAAGCGAACAGCCACACAGGCAGAAATAATTATTTATGCGCACAAGCAAACAGACATAGATTCAGCAGTCCTCTTGTCCTTTCTGTGCACGACTCCCTCACGGTGCTTTATATCTGAAGTGCTACATATCTGCTAAACATCTAAATTCTTACAACTTTTATATGTTCTGATATATAACTGCACTGATCTGGGAAGTCAAAGGCCTGGCACTTTGGATTCGCATGGTATTCTCTTTATCTTAAAGTACATGGAGTAGGAGATTTATCACTGACAGGATAACAATACAGTGATTTTCTTTGTACATTTTCTTTCTTTCCATTACCAGACTTACGTAATGCGCTGTAAATAATTAAGTAGATACCTACTAATAAGAGGCAGATTGGTTGCTAATGGCCGTAGTGCTGTCATCTTCAGTTGGACACTACACTACAAAAAGGCTAAAGGTAGACTGAAGTCCATCTTGGGACAGCAAGTCTGAAGTATAGCATTTGGGACAGAAATAGCATCTTTCACAGAACAGAAGCCAAGGAAGGACAAAAGCAGGTTAAACAAAGGAGAGAGGGGAAGAAATCTTCTGTGACTTGTCAGTGGCAATTCTTGACGCTGGAATCAATTGAACTCCAAGATATTCAAGCCATTACTACAGTAAGAAATTAAACCAGTGTAAACAGTTCTATCTAAATGTAGCAGTAGGACTGATGAAAGAAAATTAAGGCCACCTGATCATGAAGCTACATCTCAGATCAGGGGCGTAACCAGCATCCATGAGTTAAAACTCAACAGTTTCTGTATGGTATCTCTACATATGTATCCTTCCTAAAAACATGTGAAGGAGAACACAGATTTTCATTTTTCTCAATTTATCTGCTCTTTAGCAAATCTGTCATACTGGACTAAAGAGCAGGAATCACAATGATTCATCTCAATGAAAACCAGCTCAAAGTTGGAATTATTTTCATGCATGTTTTTTCCCATATGATTAATGCGTGAGCTCTGTATCTTCTATGTTGGTCCACTGAAAGCTGGTCTTAGAAGTTAATGTTTTGAAACATTTTTGTATTCTTTTTTCCTTTTTGGTTAGGGCTAACTATGATAATCAAGTCTGAGAGTTTTATTCTGTAACTATCTTGTCTAAGAAACGCTTAAAATCAAAATCAGAACCGAGGTGTAAATGCAGTTAAAATTTACCACTTAAAAATCCAAATAGGCAACTTTTGGTGCAGACTTGACTCTGCAACACTGCAGTATGTCTGCCCATATATTCCAGGGAGGGGGGGGAAGAAAATACTACAAGGTAATTGTTTTGGCAAGGTTCTTCCAAGCCTTATTTCATTTATTAAAAACTCTGATTTTAAGCTCTTGTCTAGTGACCACTTGGCCCTTTTAATAGTACCATAATTTAAATTAGTTTAATGGATTTGAATTTCTCTTTTGGAGTCTATATCAATAATGCTTATTATTCTGCTTTATCATACAGTTACGACTATTCACCGAACTATCTTTAACTCGTTGAAAAACTGAGACAGTGCTTCACTTGTTCTGTAATTTATAGGTCTGATCACTTCCAGTTTTCTTTCAGGCCTCTCCGAGATTCATGGGCTGTGTACTTCCCTCAGTACATCACTCCTATTCTGTCAGTCATTGTGCTGGGTCCATGTTCAGAAACATATTGACTACAGAATTGATCTTTTGACCTGTAACTCACTGAATGGCCTCGCTTCCTTCTATTGAATAGATCTGCAGCAAGCTGCTCTTTGAGGTCAGTTGATTCTGATCTTCTAACCATTTCTAAACATCATTTGGAGGTCACAGAGTGGCAGGACCTTTACTTTATTTGTTTCTCTGCCTTGCCACAGAAGGTAGGGGATAGCAGTATGGATTTCACACATTCTTTCAAAAAGGGGACTATGATATATATTGGCTGTGGTGTAAATTTACCAGGTTAATTTACAGAAGGGAGAGAAAGAAGCAGCAGAAAGTCTAACACAGAAAAATGATCTTTTTTGGAACTGCACGAAGTCAGTGATAAATTCGCACATGAGAGTACACATGAACAGCCACTAAATGACAAAAAAAATGCAATGTTGAGCATAAAGGTGCACATGCTTTTTTGAAGAGATTTATGTCTCTTTGCCAAAACAGAATCTAGAAACACATTTTGAATATATATATTTTTTATTTTTAAGATATTAGTTATGGGTTCCTTTTAAAAACAAATTTCTAGAATTAAAGAATGCTTCCAATTTATTTTCACTTAAAATCCTAGACCCTAAAGAGCAAGAACCGACTAGCATGAAATTCTTCACAAAAACTCACCACCAAAATTGTTCAGTCAGACAGCTTTATTATGCCAACTCCCACTGGAGCTACACATCTCTCAGCTTGTGCTCCCAAGTTTGAGTTTGCCACTGGCTAGATGCTCTCACTCCCTATTTATGAGATTAGGTTGATCACTTTACCTCCCAGTTCTATTGTTTTAAAAAAACAAGACCAAGGCAATGTAACTATCCACCATTTTAGCAGAGAGAGAAGGTTGGACAAAACACTTCACAGGCATTTGGTAGCAATATCAGTGCCTGAGGTTTTACCTGAAGCGTCTAAGGTTAGTACAAGATTGCCAAATTAAAATACAGCATCTCTGACAACAGTTTAGAGGATACAGAACATGATATTCCGTATTGTTGTCCCATTTAGTCAGTGGTAATGCTCCACAGACCTTCCCAAAATACTGTCTGGTAAATACATAATACATTCAGCTCGCCAGCATGTTATAAAGACAGCTTGATTTGTAGAAAAGGGTGTCACAATATCATGAAGTCTTACATAGGAACTGGACATGTTCAGAATAGGAAGAAGCAACTTTCATGGCAAAATTACATGCAAATTAACGGCACATGCAAATAGCCAGGACATGACAAATGCAAAATCACCTGTGCAAATACACACGTACAGTCCTGAATACCTGAAATCTGTGCGAGGATACTGTCTAGTACTGGTCCTAACCCAGGTGAAGGACAGCTGTTGAAGTATGGGGGCAGACAGCACAGAATCAACAATTCCAGGGGGAGGATATTCAATTAGTGGCATATGCAGATCTGCCAATTTGAAAGTTTTAGCTGTGGTGTTGGTGAGATTATTCCTTCTTTTCATGCTCCACAAGCCACAGAGCATACATGTTTCAAGACATTGTGCAAGCTGTGTCTGGAAAATAATTTTTTATTTGACCAGAAACAGTCCCATAAAGCCATCTGCCCTGCTGTGTAAGCTAAATGTAGTACACATTAACTTAAAATACATTTAGAAATAATAATCACTGTCATGGCTGTAGACTAGTATGGTATAGTTATCACGGCTTCAGTGAAATCAGCAGACCTGTGGCCACTTTCAGAACTTCTGGGCCCCACGACTGGGAAGTTTATATGAGTAATATCTGAACAGCTCTAAGTTTTCTTAAGCATACAGAAATGAAAGTTTAATTCATACCTTACAAACGCAAGCTAATATTACAAATTCTCTCCTGTTAGCTCTTCTGAATTAGAATGTGAACTTTTTAAAGTGTTTTATAGAATAATCTCAGTGGAAAAGAAATTTTACTTGAACAAAATTCTACACAAAACCTCTCAGCAGTAACACACACTTTGTATGTGTTGAGCTAGGAGCTACTTAAAAGAAATCAATAGATATTCCAGTTTATTTAATAAATATAACTTAAGTTATATTTTCACCTAAAACCTCTATCCAGTAACTCACAAGGACCTTATTTTTAATCTGTCAATGAATTTACTACTCATGAAAACAGAATAATAGTATAGCATGATCTTCATGTAGACAACATGAGAAACAAATCAGAAAGTCACCTCATAATCTAGCTAATTCAAAAGCAGCCGATCAAAGTCAGCTACATGTCTTAAAATTTTATGATTACTGTAAATGGACACTTCCAAAATTATTTCAATGTGAAAAATAGCAGCATATCTTGCTGTCATAAAAATACACAACAGCCAAGACAAAAAAAGTCATTTGAGTTATGTTAATGGGTTTGGGTAGCAGATCATTTTGCCTCTAAATAGCCTCCTCCTTTGGATTCAGCAGGCTGGTAAACACCATAAACTGAGATTAAGTACTGGCTGCTACCATCGCCTAAAAACATGGTTGTTTTTAACAGCCACGGTAATTTTCAAACTATGTGTTTTAGAAAGCTGGAAAGTTAAATTTGACTCAATCATTTAACTTGAAATTTGTAAAAAAGCAGTTATAGTTCAATGGTTCAACCTCCAATGGCAGTGAGCTGTTTTGTGAGATCTGTTTCTTCATCACTGCAGTAGAAAAACAAAAATTGAAAGAAAAGTACTGCTTACAGCTAATTATATTTAAGTGAAGTTAAAGATGTCCTTTGTTTCCTAAATGATGTTTTTTCCCCGAGAATAAAGCATACATAGATTTTATTAACTGGGGAAAAAAAAAAAGACATCGTAAGATCGTGTAGAGTATGACAGGATCAAAAGATTTGTTTCAAAACGTTTCACCAAAACACTTCAATTTGAAGGCTGGCTTTAGAGTGTTAGAGAGCAGCAACCTTGATCCTATTTACCTGTTATATCCAGTACAACGAACAGGACAAAAGAGTTAGCGGCATGGAAACATAATTCATGACAATATTAGAAAGCTAGAACTTCCCAAGAATGAAAATACAATGGGCCACATCCTTAAGCTCTACTAATATACTTAAACTGGCACAACCCAGAACAGCAATTAGGTCCTCTAACTTACCCTCTTGATCAGTTGCCCCATCCATACCAGTACCCTAGTCAGCAGAGCACAGAAGGAACAAAGTAGAGCTTTGTCCTGCTTCTTTCTCAGACCTTAAGCTCCAAAGAGCCACTCTCAGATTTGTTGTGAGAGGATGTGAATGTTCATGCAATAAACTTCTTTCAATACGTGACTTGTTAATGCAGAATATACATAACTTAAAACTATTAAACAGTTATAAACACATTAGAGTAACAGCGTAGATAAGTAAATGTGCTTACCTCGTGTGGATTGGTGTAGCCCAAAAGCAGATTTGCTGCTTTAATGTCACCATGAACGTACTCATTTTCATGTATATATTCCAAAGTATCCAACTAGGAAAGGATTTAGAACAGAAAAGAAAACATCATCTTCTCCACTCTGCCCCTAACTCTACCACCAAGTATTTCTCACTTAAACAGCGAAATCAAGGGCTACAGACTGAGCTAACAAATTTGTTTTGAGTTAGAGCACAATGACTACCCAACTCTGCCCACAGGGTCTGTTCCCACCAGGCACATAGCTGATGGCAAATCACAAACAAGCCATACTTACTTTGCCACAAGGTATCCTTGAGTAACTACCTACGAGTACCAGCTTCTAAGGTCACAAAGCAAGAATGAAACTAGTACTTTATAAACACTAGAGGAAATGTTGAGAACACCAGGCTCTTAAAAACAACATACTCAATCAGCCCGGAAGGTTTACAATATATTTGATCCTGCCAGATATTATATGACCTGCATTTCATGTCACCATCCCTCTGCATCATCAACCTTCTTCAGGTCCTTACTGAGGTATGATAGCTCTAATTGTTATTAAAAAACACGTTTGCACTTGGCAACTCATACAAAGGACAATCTAATCCTGGCTTTTCGAGGGTACAAAGAGTGTTACAAGTTTGTCAATTATGTGACTATGAAAGGCCTTCACTTTTTTTTTTTTTTTTTAATTATTATTATTATTAAGGTTAATAGCAAACTTTGGAGGTGTCCAGTCTAAACCCCCTGCTTCAAGCACCACTAATGTAAGTTAGATCAGGTTGTACAAGAGATTGAATAGTCAAGCATTAATAGTCCCCAAGCATGGATGTTTCACAGCCGCTGGGAAGCACGTTCCAGTGCTAAGACACTCTTTCTGCAAAAACTTTTCCTTTATACTCAAGAGTTCCTCTTCCTGCAGCTTATGACCATTGCCTCTACTCCATTCGCTATGCACCTCTGTTCAGTAATACCAGTCTTTCACAACACAAATGATATTACAAAGGAGCACGTATACAATCTTCCATTAGTATGTGCCAGTCTACACACATTTGAAAACAAAAGTGATGTTTGCAGACTAGCCTAATCCTGGCCTGTTCAGCAAACCAACTGAAAATTTTGCATTCAGGCATGCAGTTGTGAACTTTGACAAATATGGATGTTTAATACAATATCCTTCAGACATTGGGGGGGGAGCGGAAATCAACACATGTTAAGGCATATGAGAATAGGCTTACACATCTCAGTCTAGACAAATTTTGAAGTGTATGGTCTATGTTTTAACCTATTAGAAAAAAAAATTTATTTAAGCCCACCAACTTCCAGTCTGCAGGGGGTCTTGATTTTCTACTTAATACTCATTTTGTTTTAAAAAAAAGATGAAAAATGAGAAAATACATAGCATTTACACAAGTTTAATTCTAAACTCAAGAGCTGCCTAAAGGAACTATATTACAAAGATAATTTTCTAGTTGAACTTAGCAAGTTCGAGACATGGCAATTTCCTCTCTCTCTGTACATACCATTCGTGCCCCAAGTTGCAGAACAGTCTCCTTCTTAAATCTGCTTCCAGAATCTTCAAAGATTCTTTGAAGGTCTTCCCCCAGTCTCTCCATGACCATGAATCTATAGCTACCAGAAAGTATATAAAAGGGAGGAATCCTTTAAGACAAGACTACAAGTTTGTGTCAGATTGAAAGGACTTATCTCCATTTTGTTGAAAATGGATTTTCACACAATTTGAGGCTTAACTACAATTCATCTTATTACCTTTTTCCCTTGTACTCAGCCAAGCCTGATCCCCAAAACACTGGAATTCCTAAACATCTTATTTTTTTGAGATTCATCCATTTTCTTACTGTAATAATCATAAAAAGATAACATTGGGTTAAAGGTAGCTAGAGAATTTCACATTTGGTGTGGGGTTTTTTGTTGGTTTTGTTTCAGCTATCAAGCCAAGACTTTGAATGAAAAAAATAAGACTTATTCGCAGTTTGTGTAGCAAACAATTCAGATCGTACCGTTACTCTGAAGTTCTCTATATTCTGCAAAACGAGAAGTAGTTTTTTGTTCAAGCCTTAGAAGGCAGATAAGCAATTATCAATAGCTGAAAAAATAATTCCTTTAGAAGCTCTACTTTATTCAATACAGAATGCTTCAAGCTATCAAAAGTGCTTATGTCTACCAGCAATCTAAGTCATCTAAAGTCTTTAGGACAGTTCCCATGAATAAATCACATCCAAGCTTAAGTGTCTGCAGAATCAAGTGCCTTGATTACTACTAAATCCTGTGATGATTACACACACTCTTAGCTCTGCACATGGAAATAGTTACTAGCAGGAATACAGTCACCAATTAGTCCATGTAGTACCTCTGTTCTAAGGCTGGTCTCCCTCTGAGTCCATTCATTGTTGTGCGCTCTGAAGCGTGCACATAATAAGTTTGGCACGCTTCTGTTCTCCCTTCTGATCAGCAAGGACAGGGATGACATCCAAGTAAAGAAACCTATAGCAATCTAAAATTATTATAGCACTAACTAGGATTAGTTCAGTGTATATGAAAAGAGTTGGCTATCATGCTCTAAACCGTTCTTACTAGAATTAGTTAAACCCAAACTTGTCCTTAAATGTACCCAAATCAGAACTGATATATGACTTACTCTGGTCTTGTTTTGCAGCCCTCTGGTAAAATTTCAGTTCAGAAAATAAGGGGCCATTTTCAAGATATTCCTATTGAGAAATAGATAAACTTAGTATCATAAAATGCATTAGAAAGCCAACAGTTTCTAAAGAAAAGTATGAGAAATACAAAGAGGATGAAACTCCTTTTCTTCCCCACCTCCCATATACCATGACATCTGAAACGTAATTTTAATAAGTAGCCAAAAAGAAAAGTTGTTTGGCAACACATTTTCATAAACAACACAGATTCTTTCAGGAATTAAGCCACTATTTTCAGAAATATTGTAGATTGAATGTGTTTAAGTTCATAGTCTGATTTTCCTTACTAAACTGTTGAGGGCAGTAATCAAGGAAAGGAAAGAATCAAGTCAAGGAAATACCGTGTGTCATGAAAATGCCAAATATATCCCCAAGCAGGGAAAGTATATCAAGATATAAAAAAGAGGGAAAAAAACAAAATCCAGAAGCATGCAATACAGATCCAATGCTGAAAATAAGAATAGATAATTAAGAGAAAGAACTGCATATAAGTTAACAACTTAGAAATGAGATCTACACATTACCACTTTAATTACATGCACTGCATCATCTTCTACAGGAACATGAGTTTGAGGGGAAGCTGCAAAACGAGAGAGAGATGAGGATCAAGCTATATGCAACAAAATATAATTGCAAAGACCAAGCTAACATTGCATAAGGTGACCAAAAAATACACAACGAAGATACCCAACATTTTGTCTGAACTCCTGCTTTTAAAGGTTGGAGTTTTGCCAGGTTCAAGGGGAAAAAAAAAAAAAAAGAAAACAAGATACACACGGAAGTTTTAATCAACAAGTACACCAGCAATTTTAGCCCACGTTTTCAGAACTCTCCTTCGATGCTAATTAAGGAGTAAGCAGGATGTCCCCATTGCACGTTTGCACCACAATGAGGTATTCCATTATAACAGACTACATTTAAGTAATTCCAGTCAATTGGATAACCTCTGTATTTGGTTCCTGTCAATCCACTGTCGTGACAAAGACACCACTTAAAAGTTATGACCTACATTATGCCTCTAGACAGGATTGTCTGCTTTCCTCTGTTACGCATTAATTTGGCCCTAGAACCTTGATTTCTATTCTGACATTATTTAGACACTGGCCTAAGTTAGGGATAGCACAGCCACCACCTGCCTAAAGGAGAGATGACGGATTGTGCCTCTTAGTGCAAGTAGAGATTTCAAAACAATAATTGACCACATGTGCCAATTACAGCCCAGGAGACAGAACCTCTCTGCACAGACAATGCAATCCTATTTTTTTCTGACCCTGAGAGAACTATCAGTTCTCTCTGATACTACTGAAGCTACACAGAGCTACACTGGGATTAAAATTTAATGAGACTAAATCATCTTTTAGAATCATCACTGAAAAAATATAAAAAGAATATAGTTCCTAGGAAATAAGTGTCCCTTTCAAACTTCTTATAATGATCAAATACCAACAACAGTCCAGGTGTGAAACACTTCAACTATCAGCACACACAAAACCAGACTACTTTTATCCGCATAATAAAAATCAAGTAAACTTGGATCTAATCAAACCATCCAAGCTTACATTTTTTGATGGTCAGGGCATAAAAATATTTTTACAATGAACACTCTCTTAGCTGCCATCTTCCTTCAATTCTATTCAGCATCTGGGTTGAATCTGGCAGCATACACACCCCAGGCACCCACAGGTTCCCCACTGCCTTCTGCTTGACACTTCCCCACATGAACACTTCTGTGCTAATCACACATTAAGATAAAATGAAAGTATTGTAAAACAGTAGCTCTGGAAGGTGTGAACTGTCCATAGACTCAAACAAGTAGCAGTCACATTCAGAATACAATCTAAAACTATCATAAAACCAGGAAGGAAATTTTGGTAAACTTTGCTCTTGCCATATTATTATACTGAACTGGGAATAAAGGCACAGGTGCTTAAGTCTTTATCTTTCTCTGCCACATGTAGACTTTGTGTTAATAGCTGAAGACATTAATTTAAAGGAACACATCCCACATGTTTTCATTGTGTTCAACATCATCACACTACCCAAACAGAATTAGATGTGCTCCCTTACTGACACAGATCAGAAAAAAAACTGTGTATAAGAACATGTATTTTAATACCAAGTTACTTAACAGAGGTTTGATAGGTATAAAGTATTAAATTTAAATGTATTTGAAAGAGTCTGATCTAACTTCCCTGTAGACATCTTGACATTTTATAAAGAGAGGCCTCATTCATAGTAATCTGGAACAGACAGTAACAGCTGTCAGGGTAATGAAGAAGAGCAATTAACGGGAGGTGGCCGAGCAAAAGGGCCTAACCGTCATGGTTCTTACACTATGGCAGTGTGGATGCTTTTTGGAGTCACACTGAAAAAACATCCTGAAGAAAAATAAAACCAGAACTAACTGCAAATCGTTACAATGTGAAAAGGGAAAAAAGTCAGACAAAGCTCAATAAGATACAGCAACAGATGCTCCACAAAATGAGTAACGTGACATTCAAATCTATAAAAGGACAAATGGTATTATTGTTTTTACTGCACATACAGGAAACAAGGCACAACTTTCACAAGGAATAACACTCTAAGCTTCTTACACAGATAATGCTTAGACATACATACGGATAAGCCAAAGTTGCATATGTACCTTACTACATCTTTTTAATCAACCATTCATATATCAGGCAGTAACATTTTAACCAGAGCTTAGAAATAAGACAGACTATTTTTTGTCCATAAATATACATAAATGGTTTTTAAAAAATTGTCTCATTACTATGTATAGTTACTTAACAGACTGGAAAGGCTCCCAAGGTTTAACAACAGTCTGATTACATACCTCATAGACCACCACCACATACTCTCCTGCGAGTTTAGCTCATAGTTAATTACTGTATACTCGTAATTAGCCATGTGCTAGCCTCGTTCTGTGTGGTAGCACATGGCTATTTATAATATTACAATCAGTTAAATGCTAGACTGCAGGACAGTAAGCAGAGACCCTGCAGGAGAGCAACGCTGATAGGCAGGAGGTCTCCAATGGCATATAAGCACACACATAGAGTACCAGGAGCACTATATGTCGAGATTATGTTTGCAAAGGATATCTTAAAATAGCATAACAAACGTGAGCATTCCCAGTTTACAGTTTATGTTGGGTTTATCAACTAGAGATGCACAATCTTGTTACATTTGGGGGGAGGGGTGTTGGTGTATGCACACAATCAAAAGCATTGTTTGCATAATTGTTAACTGGGAACACTGGCGCAAGATGAAGCTGTGTTAGGGGGCTGTGGCTGTTTCCATCTCATTCCAAGATGAGTCTCACAAAACATTTGCAAAGGGCAAAGGGCACAGCTCTATTTTCTCTTCCTCTTTTTCATCCCACAGTCACAGCCAGTGAAAAGCATACAAATTTAAAGTGCACTCTGAAATAAAGCAGTGCAGTAAGATTCACATTCTTTGCCATAATTTCCAACTGTTGAGCCTACATAATACAGCAAATAACTTCCCTCAAATTAACCTATGTCCAGAATTCCCTAGTTTCACCCAGGCACAGCAGTTATGGTCTTATCATCCACTTTAATCATGAATTTCATCCATTTTGTTGCTGAGTGCCACAACCTTAATTAATGTAGCTTTCTAAATGTTAATATGACATGGTAACAAAAGAGTGTTTCTAGATGAACTGCGATTTCCTACAACCACACAGCACAATTGTATGCAGTCTGACAAAGAAATGTGCCAATTCTATTTGCCAGTTCAAACGTGCTTGTTGTAGTTTTAGCAGTTAATTTGTGGTAGTCACATTTGGAATATGGTGAAATATTTTCAATGGCTCTCACACAACCAGTTTTGTTGACAAAGTTTACACAGTGGAAAAGAAAACAGCATTGATTTGGCAATTTGAAAAAACATCCCTGCTCCTGTCCACAGCTGGTGTCTTTGCCACTGCCGGATATTTTGAGGATATACTTGTTTGCGAAACATGAATAAAATTATTTTCAGAAGTTCTTGGTTGCAAGTATTTTATTTTTGCTTTGATTCATTGGTTAACTAATTCTGAAGAGTGATATTGTCAGCTTAGTTTTTTGCAGAAATAAAAACTAACCTCAAAATACCACACTTCGAAGTTACAGGCTACCTATAAAAAAAGCTGGAAAAATTCTGACCCCATTTAAGTCAAGCCAAGAGATGTTAAATTCAATGGCTAACAAACTGGGGGGAGTGTTGCTCAGAGCATCTAACAATAAAAACCGATCCAAGTTGCAGGAATATAGTTACTAAAAACAAAATGTACACAAATAAATAAAAAGTAGCATCTGCTATTTAATACACAACTTCAAGTATTTCCTACACATGGAGGGTACCAAGGCAAACAAAGCATATTGCTTTCCTGCCTCACTTTTGCTATATCCAATATTTCCCAAGAACCAAAACATTCGGTGCTTGAAGGGTGTTTACAGTCCACTTTTAACGTAGCCCAAGGAAGACCTGCTTCTCTGCTCATATTGTTACTTTAAAGATGCATCATCAGTTCCTGGACAGACTCTTCTCCGAGCAGTGTTTATGAATAGTTTTTTTCTAGATTCTTCTTCTAGGTAGCTTTATGAACGTAGAGTTTTATTATACAAATTACATTACACAGCCCTCTGTACCATGCTTGTGAAACCACCTTCCACAAGACCTAACTGAATTGGTTTTGGTAGAAAATTGTGCTCAACTGCTAAACTGTTTTGCAGAGAACTGCAACTGACTCCTCCAAGTTAAGAGCATTCAATACTGGTAGGAAATTTCACTACCTTTCTTACTCATCTTTCTACGAAATCTTAAATCTTGATTCACTAGAGCCAAAGTTATGTATTCCACAGCAATGGAAGCCACCGTTTGACTTTCAAAGTTAATTACTCTAAGCTGGAATAGGTGTGACACATCCTTTAACCCCAGGCAGAAAAGCTATGCATGGTCTGCTTTTACAGCACTCTCAGATGGGAGCCCAGGCCTCTAATATTTAAAACTTGATGCACAAAGTGTTTTCTGGCAAGATTCTGCTCCAGCCCATCTGCTAATCTGACACAGTGCCCACTCAGAGGATGCTATGCCAGTTTCAGTGGGGTACAGGTGCCAAAGACGGCTGAAGGGAGTGTCTTCCATAAGGCAACAAGTGCCCTATCTTTCATCCAAAGCTCTTTCTGTTACCATATAACATTGCTCAGAAATACATCCCCCCATGGGGGGGG
>VYXH01004065.1:106114-133595 GCA_013397275.1 Burhinus bistriatus
GGTGCGAGAAGTAGGTCAGCCGGGGGGGGGGGGGGAAGAATAATCATGCTTTCTTGACTTTCTAATTTTACTTATCGTGCCAGGGTCTCAGTCCCTGACCAGAACTCTCACAAGGCGGACTAATGAAGAGCAGGACAATGGCTCCCAAATCAGAGGTCCATACATACGGAAAAAAAAAAAAAAACCCCACAACACATTATGTGACAGAATACTAAAGTGTAATAGCAATGATCTCTGCAAACTTTATAATAGGTTTTAGACTACCATGTAAAAATGAGTTATGCTTTCGAAGTTAAGACATCTAGCCCACAGAGGTTCAAAAAAAAGAAGAAAGAGGGAGGATTCAAGAGTAAGCAGTCAGCAGCAAGAACTCATAGAGGCAGAGAGTATTGCCTCTTTAACAGATGGAGCAGACTGATCCGGTACCAGTTCTCAGCCCTAAGTAACCAAGTAGCAAAATCAGGCTAAATTTATGATTTAGTTTGCCCACAGACAGAATGAAAAATTAGGTAATCTACTTGCTATATCCGTATTTGTATACTTTAATATTAGTGACCAGATAAAAAGACTCTTTCATGAAGTGGCGTTTGTCTGCCAGTGAATTTACTTTCACGCTAAGGTTCACACCTGCAGGTACAATGAGACATTTGCTGAAATGCACCTTAACAACTGAAGGTTAAGAAAAATCCATTCCTAACCAGGCAGTCACCTGCTGGTGCTATTAATTACAAGGTTTTACTATTAATATTCTTTTTTCCATTGCATTTATAAAAATCATGCTGAATGTATATCTTTCGGTATCATTTTTACTGTGATTTTAATTTGTTTGCTGTGCTATAGTAAATATTTTCAGTGAAGTTAATTTCAGCAACTGTTGAAGTACTTTGTTCCTCTAGAACCAATTGCTAAAGCCGGCTTCCTATCACAAACCAAGGAATGAACTGTATAACAATGAAAGAATGTGCTTCCATCAACTCCTCTCTTCCCTGACACATATACACCCCTGCTCACAGCTATACAAATTATCCATGGAAATTACTCTTCTGAAATAGAAACAACCTTTCTTTCACATTTCAGCCTGATTCCCAGAACACCAGGCCTCAGAATACCAATGGCAGAGTATACTATGGCCCAAGCTTAAAGGCAGGAAAGGCCACAACCACACCTCTTCCCTACCTCCAACACTGGCAGAGCTTCCTGTGCTGCTAGTATTAAAGACAATATTCACCCATTTAATCACTGTTTACTGCTCAAGCAGATGTTCTTTGCCTCTTCTCGGAAAACAGGGGGAAAAAAAGAAAAAAGAAGAGGATAGTGTGCTGGCTATACTGGTGACACATCTCCAAGCAGGGCAGAATTCAATTATGACTTTATCAATGAGTACTTCCCTGAGCTTCCCATATCGTAACAACACATGCAAAAATAGCAGTCAAATAGCAATATATAAACTCCTGCTGCAAAGCCAGCTATGAAGAACAGTTTTTACCTATCACTTACAAAGTCCCATTACAGTATATGTATAATACAATTAAAACACATTTACAATGTAATAAGTTCTATTGTAAAATACCATCTAACAAACATGTGTGTATACAAATATAAATAGATATTAAAAAAAAAGTTTTGCAGAACCATTCGTTTCCATGAGAAAGAAGCCTGCAATTAGATAATGCTGTGTACAGCAGATTTCACTATGACAGTGGAATCTTAACAAAACGTTGTGTGACCTTTCTGCATTTAAATTTTCAGTCCAAATTGTGCATTAATAGAGTGCTTGCAGCAGGACTAGAGAATGATTTATATAAAGACTGGTGTTAATTACTGACTGTGATCAGGAAGATAAATGAGAGAATGTAAGGCTCTCAGTAGCACCCTCCTCAACTCTTGCTTAATTTTCCAGTGTACTGTCACTGTTCTCCACAGGGCTACAAACTAGTTGTGAGGCCACCAACATGTCACGTTCTTCCTTGGCTGCTCTCCATTCTGCTCCCCCTTACCAAAGGGAAAACAGTTCTGTTTGAGATGCCTGACAGCAAGTCAGCACCAGTAACAAAACTAAACTAAAATAAAACTTCTAACATACAACAGCACAATTAATTCCAGCTTATGATCCATGTTGCTCTTACTACAATAAAAGCAATGCTTGAGACAACATCTCTAGATGGTTTCTATTGCTTCTGGCAGCAGAGGAAGCTCTCCTCTTCAGAAATACTGGGAGGAATCAGTATTTGTGAGTCTTCTGCTGCTGGATGTGCTCTGGTCAAGAAAAAAATGCAAAGGGAATCTCAGTGAAGGAATAAGTCAACAAAGAAGTAGACAAAACAGCACAGATGGGAAAGAGAAAAAAATAATCAGAAAACCAGGGAAAAGGCTTGTGATGCAGGACAGAACTTGTAGATAGCGGTAACTTTCGTGTACGTAATTAGAAGTTTAGAAGCCCTGCACCCAAAGAGACTATTTGCATCCTAGGGTTCAGGGTCAGTAAATGGCTTTCAGCAGCTTTGATTTAGTGAACAGAACCTTCCACAGAATGCACCTCTCATAAATATATTTTGCACAGATACCACAAAATTTCTCAAGAACGTTATTATAGATTAATGGAGTATGGAGTACCCTTAATGGGAAATTAAGCTATAAAAATGCACATCAGAATCTTTACACCGCTACTGCAAAAATACTTATTAAAAGATATAGCCTGCAAAGTTAACCTTTACTTTTATAAAAGGGCTGTGCTGTTCATATCTGGCAGGCAGTCAAACCTGTCTCCACTCTCCTGTCTTGCCCACCTCTCCACAGCTCTTTCTGGGTCAGCTTCTCACTGAAAGTTTACTGGTCCTCTCACTTCTTGCTGTGTATGCACTAAAAACTAGTCTGAACAGCACAGAGAAAGAAGGTGCCTCTCAGCACCGAGTATCTGTATCTTACCCTCAAAGCTTTGTCATCTACTTCACTCCCCTTGACTCTCAAAGACAGACATGCTCTTTTGTAGGCTCAAGCCCAAAAAAGCTACTGAATGGTGTATTTTACATAATATAAACACATACCAGAGATAAAGAGGTGGACTAAACAAGAAAACTTCAGTCAGTGTCAACACTTGGAGATAAATCTTGCCCATTTCCTCTTTTAAGTGTAGGACGAGCTATAAAGGGAACTAAGCCTTCAGTTTGGTGCTACATGTAATATTCACTACCCCTTCTGAAAGAAGAGATTAAACAAACACAAATAACACTATAAAAGTGGCAGCTGTATTTCAGCCATGCTGTCACTTATGAAAAAACACAAAATAGTAATACCAAGGGTCCCAGATTGTATTCTCATTCTCAACTAATCCATTGACTGCTTTCCACCTCAGTTCAGTGGGAGCCAAACTGCAACAAACACTACAATATATGAAATCATCTCAGTGGTCTATGTGATCAGGCAGAAAAACTAATCAAATCTGCATGAAAATAACTGAATCCCACGTGCTATACTACCTACAAGGTCTGGTGTGATTTGACTGCAACAGAAAATGACCGAGCTATATTCTGAGTGATTCAGGAACACAACATTTTTTTGTCTTACACATGGAGAGCTACAGCCACTGCAACTTTGCTTTCTGCACTACACCCCCAGTTTCCTCAGTCCCTTCTCTCCGTGGCAGCCTTCTGCACGTTTCTGTCTTCCTTTCCTTTATCCTTGAGTAGCAATACCCAGAGACACCTTAACTTCACTTCTTAGCCCATGCTACGGTCTATTTTCTTACAGTAACATCTCATACATGCTCTGTGCACAGCATCTCTCAAACGTAACCAACTGATACTTCAAAGAAGGTCATAATAAGCTATCAGATATATCAAAAGGAAAAAAGAATGTAAATATTCTGAAAGTGCACTAGCTTTTGACTCCGCTGTAATCGCAGTTAGTTGAAACCCCAATCGTCCCCACTGGTTCAGTCTGCAGAGCAGTTAGGTATGTGTGAACTATCTGAATTCCAGAGGAAACCAAACTAGAAACTCCACTACAGGAACCCACCAGACGCACTCCAACTACTAACAACAACATAAGGATTCAAAACAGTTCCTTCAGACAGCCTCAAACCACACACTTGCTGAGGAAATTCAGTGCAGCAGACCATACCAAATCTAGTCCAAAGTTAAACAAACGCTCAACTTTATAAAGAGTAGATGTAGGGCCATACCCACCGACGGTTGCAATTTACTTATTTGCTTCTGTTACACCAAACTACTTGCAAACATATATACAGCCTTAGTTTTCTCCAGCGACTGTGTTTACTCGGCAGAAAAGCAGAAGCAGTGGCATTTAGGTTGTTACTGAAATCTTTTTGCTTTGTTTACACAGGCATTCAGTGGAATAAAGTGCCAGCTTATGCCTTTTTCCCTCCCCTAGAAAGTTTCTCCACTCAAACCTGAAGTCTGGGTGCCACTTAAGTCCACATGCACAAGTAAAATTGTCCACCCTCCGTAGTTTACAGCCACACTTTAATAGCTGGAAGAACAGTACAACTGGACAACCACTTTAGAGAAGCAACATTTGACCACATATGGGACTATCACACCATGAAATAAAATACGTGTCTTCAGTTGCCATTCAGTTCTTTGTGATTAACCACAAAGGACATGAGGAGGAAAAAAAAAGAGGGAGATGAAGAACAATTCAGTGCAGTATAACATGTTCCTGAACAGCTGAAAGCAGACAAGCACTATGAGATAGCCAGACAGATGTAACAAAGATCACAGTAAATCTGTCACCAAGAGACCAGTGGCACACCAGTGGTACATTTATGTCTGCAAATAAGAGCAAACACACTAACCCTTCTATAGAAAACACACACCTTTTCTCTCTACAGTAGGTGCCTCGTGCTACAATTTGACACTGATGGACAACTTCACCTCCATGAAACCACACTGAATCTAGCACAGCTCTGCATATTTGAAAGGAGTTACTAAAGACAATAGAACTGAAAAGGCGTATGACAGACGATGCCTGTTCCAACGAAAACTTGTCTCATTATAAAAATCTGAAAGCTCATGCTGTATAACTGTATTAACAGATTACTTTCGGACAAATCACTCAATATGAAGGAAATATCATTAAGAGATCAACTGAAAAAAACCAAGAGTGGAAAACAATCAAAAGTGTTATTGTCCATAGCAGAAACACACAAAAAGTAAAAGCATAAAAAAGAAGGTATGGCTGATTTACGCATAAAAGGAAGTCGATTTATGTACAGGAGAGACTTGCTTATCAAGTTTTAAACATTAATACTTCAAGTAGAGAATTAACAAACCTCTAACACAAAAAGATCATGTTTGGCTCCATGGACGATGTTTTAAACTGCTTCTGGACTATTCTTTACTGCTGTCTTAATACAAGCTCAATTTAGTACCTAACAGTCACTGTGGACTAGTTTGCCTGTATGTTTGCCATGCAAAAAAACCCCACCAAACTCATAATATTGCCTTGAAAACAGTATTTGCTCTTTCACAGAGACCAGCAACAGTAACATAGATTATATCCTCTCCAGTGACCCAAATTCAGAGGCAACACCCTGCTCACTATTGTTACCGTTATGTTTCTTGGATGAAAACTGATTTAGTCTTAGCCAGAAGATAACATTTCCCATAACAGGAAACCCAGAGCGGTCCAGAGCATGACTGGCATAAGTCCAAAGTGGCAGCTCACAAAAGCATCGCCATTACTTTGAACAGCATTACCTGGCAGTGCTCTTTGGTAGTCTGACAGCAGCAGCACCTTGCCTGCCCCACACAAGCTCCATAGGAAAGTGCACTAGGAGCCAGCAAACTGGGCTGGACAGCCCATGAAGAACATGCTGCACCATCAGCAACAACTTCTGAACAACAAGGACACCCAACAGGGCGCTGCAAACATCAGAAAACCACACTTCAATACAGACGACCACCAGCCATGTAAACAGCAACCTTTTAAACCCAGGCTGTCTTATTCATCTCAGAAAGTTACAAAGAAATTTACAAGTCACCCTTCTAATCACCACCAGTATTTTACCTAGATAGATCAAGCCAAATCCTCCCTGGCCGATCTGACTGCCCAGCCTCCAGACTTTTCCTTCTACGTCTTTCAGGATCATGTCTCTTGGGAGAGGAACTGGCAGCTTGCCTCTGCCGCGATCCTTAGGCGGCATCGCACCTTGAGGGGGGAAAAAAACAAAAGAAAAAGTTGACTTTTGGCAGAAGAAACAATATCCCTCGATGTCCTTTGCCCAACAGGCACAAAGCAGGGGCACAGCTCTCTGCGGCCTTCCCCGGCCATTCCCCTCACGCCGGCGACCGGGCGCCTCCCTCCCGCCCCAGGCCCAGGCCCAAAGGGCCTTTCAGTTGAGCGGCAGGCCGGGGCGGCTCACTGGCAGCGGCCTGCCCTCCACCGGCCGACGGGACGGGTGTAGTAAGCAGCCCGCGTTCGGCCGCGTCGCCCGCTGCCCCTACACCCACCTCCGCAGAGCCCCCGCGGCCTCCCCCCGCCGCCGCCGCCACCGCCTACACCCGGCCCAGCCGGGAACTTCCCGCAGGCCGGGCCCAGGCGGCGAGCGCCCGCCGGCAGCAGGAGGAGACGGCAGCGGCGGGCTGCCGTCTTCCCGCGGGAAACCCCGGGACAGGCTCTACCCGCCCTGCCTCACCGCCGGCGGGGCGGGACTCCCTCGGCCACCCCGCTCCCCTCAGCGAGGCGGGGCCGGGCCCGGCCTCTGCCGGGGGGGGAGAAGGGGAGGTGTCGCGCGGGCGGCGCGCGCTGTTTCCCGCTTCCCCGCAGCCCGCTCGCGCAGTGCTCCACCCTGAGGCGCCGGCCCTTGGTTTCAGGGGGAAACGGAGAAGTTAGACACCGCATCTGACCCCGCCTCAGCCCCCGGCGCTTCGGATCTCCCTCTTTTTAAGCTGCACTTCGCAAGTGAGGATTTTTTTATTATTTTTTTTTTTCCTTAAAGTGGTTTGGAGCAGATAGAAGTAGTTGATCAGACTGTTCCCTGCCTGAGGTAAAAAGGCGGGTTTCTATGTGCAGCAAGGACTTCAGGAGCTGTAATGAAGTCACAGTGCTGTCAGGGTGCCACCCATCAGTCAGGCCACTTCATTTTTACCTCAGGATCTTTCTGGCATAGATCGACCACTGGCCACCTCTCGTATTCCAGGATCATTTCTACACACAGAAACATAGATACTTACCAAAACCAGCATGCAACACCTCCTGTGTTTGCTCTGGTTGAGGCAGTGTAGAGACTTGCACTGCCTGGAGCACTGGCAGCCATCAGCAGCCCTACAGCACAGCGTGAAGCGGCAACGGCCACCTCACAGGCTGGTCAGCCTTTGCTCCAGGCAGGTGCAGAGAACAGACGCAGCTGACCCAGGGCTGGATCAGCCCCATCACCACCATCAGCTTGTGAGTTGGTAATAAAGGACACAATGAGTCTTTTTTTACTCCCCAAGCTCACAGGACATACCTCTGATCACAAGCCACCATCTTGTGTGAGCTTTGCTCTAGGGATAGGGTCCACCCACCACGCTACACCTAGGTAGAGCTCACTGGGAACCACCACGTCTTCCAAGCAATGACAACTCCTTTTGCCAAAAAAAAGGTTCAAGAATAATCAAAGTCCTGGATATCTTCAGCAACTACGTAATTTGTAAGTGAACTTAAAAGCAGTAACACAGATTATGACTGCAAAGTATATATTGCCATCAGTAGAGTATGCCTTAACATAACAACCCTTTCTGTTTCATCAGTCTTGCAGGCTTTGTGGTTTTACCATTACTGAAAGGACCAGCTAAGAATTGCCAGTAGAAAGCCCAGCCATAAAGCAAAATAAATCAAGATTGCCGTAAAGCATTGCGTAGGGTTTCTCCCCTTTGCATCAGCTGTCAAAACAGACTGTAGGAGGGTGGTGTAGGGGTTGTTTTGTTTGTTTGTTTTCCCCAAAAAACCCCAACCGACCACCGTACTGCATCAAAGATACCCAGATGCTCAGTACTGCATCAAAGAAACCATTACTACTCAGGGGAGAGAGCTAGCACCTTTATTCACAGCGACCATTTGGGCAATGCTTTTGGGATATGTCACTTGGGATGAGAGCCACCATTCTGCCATGGGTGAAGGTTTTTTTCAGAAGAAAGTTGTCTTCAAATAGTTGCCTGGGAATCAGAGAACCAACCTCTGTTTAAGGAGAAACCTTTTTTTGCTCAACTGTTGCAAAGAGGTATTCACATTATTAAACTGAAATGAAAGCATGTATTAGAGGGCTTACTGCTTCTGAGCTATCTTTCCAGGCCCACAAAAATACAATGTCAGGATAAGAAAATGAAACAAATCAGATGAGGTTTGCATCTGTCTTCTAGATGTTTAGCAGGTACCAGTGATAGCATTAGAGTGCTAGCAGACACCTACATTGTTATATAGTTAAGGCTTTTTTTATTTATTTATTTTTGAGGAACCAGGAGAAAATCCCATTAATTAAGAGTCTCAAAATTTGTAGAAATTGCGTGGAGGAAAAAAAACAGATTAAGTATGAATGAATAGAAAGATACATGATCCTAAAGAAACAAAACTGATTAAATATTCATATTTTTATTTTATTTTTAAGTACACAAGAACTGGAGTTGATTTCCCTTTGATTTCCATGAAACCATTGAGAATAACATTAGGAAGTTAGTGGAATGCATTGATTTAATGAAAGGTTGGGGTTCAATGCAAAACTTCGTAGTTCAGAAATATAAATTGTTTTGAGCTTATTTAGTGCTTCTTATTCATGAGCAAGGATAAGATCACAAAAAGAAAACAAGTTCATGCAGTTTTGAGGAATAATGAAGTAATGAGAAAAGGCTATTTTAAAAATAGTCATAAGATAATAGCAAAACTAAAAGTACAAATAGATACATAAAGGTCTATTTCATTGTTACTGAATACAGTAGCATAATACAATCTGTTACTGTTTTTGAAAACTTAAGCTACATAACATCCCTTTGATTTACACAACACAGGTACCTACATAGGTAGCTGAGGTTTAAGGTCTTAGTTTTTTAAACAAAAGTTTCCTGGGACTCTGAAAGTAAAGAAATTGCAAGTTTACAGCTTCAACACCATCTAAATGGAAGAGTACCTGAACTCCTAGCCATCTTTAATATTATGCAGCTCTTTCACAACTTGTGCAGTTTAACATTATCGCATAGTATAAAAAGGTTTAAGATATATACCCTGCAAGTCACAGAAAATAGTTGTGGGTTTGGTTTTTTTTTTTTTTAAGAGAGAATTGACATAAGCTTTTATTGTTCTTTAAGAAAGTTAAAAAGCCCTCGAAGACAAATGCACAGGAATGTAATAGAGACTAATAATATCATTCAGACAAAAAAAAAATACTAAAAAGGAAAAGTTTCCTGCAGATACCAGGCTGCTCCTGAAGAATGAGTTTGTCACTTAAATCTAGATGTTTATTAATAAACAACCATAACTAATAGGCCCACAAAAAATGTATGCAAATACTATAACAAATTTTTCATATAATTCTGTTCTAGACAAAGCAATATATAAAAATTAACACACATATCTTTTTAAAAATCAACAAACATCAAAGACTTTCTCTGAGAAAAGTTCTAATCAGATTAAAGTTTAATACTAGGGCCTTTTACCCTATAAATAGCACATTGCTAAATTTTGTGGGTGAGACTAAGAAAACCTCTTTTTTCTGTTGGGCTGACCTGGAGACAGGCTTTTATTTTTTTTTATTTTTTGTTTTCCTGCTTATCATCAGCCAATTAGCAACCCTCCCAAGAAACATGAGCTTCATTTAGTCAGGTTAAAGCCTCCATTGCCTCTTTGCAGTTGCTTCAAATTAGCAGTTTGGGGATGTGATGTAAGGGTGGAGGAATGGCCAAAATAATTATAGATATGAAGGTGGGGTTTTTGTTTGTTGTTTGGTGGGTTTTTTTCAGGAAAGCCTAATTATGATGGAAGCAATTTCCCTTCAAGGTGATACAGCCAGCATTACTGCCGAATTCAAGAATCCTTATAGGAGAAAGGTGTGTATGCTAATAAGAGTAAAAATGTACAAATCATGCAAGCATACAACTGAAAGTGCTACCAAATTACTGTTATTTTACTTCCTAATGGCACATTGCTGCAACAGCTGAGAGGCACAGGCCCACCTCATGAAGAATCTGTCCCTCATGCAGTTCAGATGAGCATTTTCTCATTACTCAGAATTATATATTAGAAGTGGTGGAAGAGATTCTGTTTGATGCAGTGCTTCTGACGTTTTCAGCATTTTATTCATTTGTTTTGCTTGGTATACACTTACTGATACACAATATGCAAGGAAATCTGAGCTTCTCTGCAGAATTGGTACAGGTATGGTTACTGTTGTACTACTGAAAAAGAAGACGGTGGTGCTATACTTCTTAGCTTATTGCGTGATCATTGCTAGCGTCCTGGGCAGGCTCTTCTGCAAGGTAAATACAGTGATCTAGTTTTGAGGTGAAGATATAAGTGTAGGTCACTTTACATAGTGGATCAAAGTTATATATCCAAGTAACTTTTGAATGCATGGTTCTACTATCTAGCTACATATTCAGGTGTCTGGTGCTATTTAATATCTGGCCTTTTGGATTTGTAGGTGCTTAAGAGACACTTTGAAAGCTGGAAATAAGCCTGTAAGATACAAACTTTGGAAGCTTTATCCTGATCTGTTGCTCAGAAGCAGCACCATACTCCTAATCCTTTTTCCAGAATAAGTTCTAGAGGGTGACAAAAAGCTATGCTGCGTTATCATGGGTCATATTTAAAAAGTGTGGTGAGATTCTCAGGGAGTGAGTACTTTCTTTAAGTGTTGAATAATACTGTAAACTATTTTTGTCTCTGTCCTGAGGCTGTATTTGTTTCTATCTCTGTTTTAAAGCACTGTACATCAAATGTTTTGTCCATTTTCTGTTTATTTCAGTTGTTTTTTTCTTCTCCTTGCTCAAACCTAAGCTTGAGTAGAAAAGGTTTTAGTCAATTATATGAAATCTTGCTGTTTCACATACATAAAGCCCCTTAAATTCACTACAGTAGGTGAGCAACTTGTGACACTTTTGTGATATTTAACACTGACATTTTAGCACTTCCACATTTAATTTTCTCCCTCCATTCCAGATCTCCTTGTTGCTTAAAATACCATGGCTAAATTTACACTAGAGATACAACATCTCTGTATTAAGATCATTGACAGCAAGGCATCAAGTTTCAGACTGATTCCCAGTTTCTGCCAAGAAATCTGTTTGTGTTCACGCATCTGTGCAGAGTCCCATGTGCTTGCTATGCTCGTTCAGTTGTCACTGTGCTCGTAGCCGGTTTCTTAGAACTTTTAAAGTAATTACTTTTTGCAGTATCAAGGGATCTCCAACATCCAGGGGGCATGTTGCTCAACTCAGTCATTGTCTAGGTGCATTGACACCCATTTTAAGGACTCTTGACTCTATTTTGTGTGACTGGCCCCATGATTGAGATCACATAATTACAATAATTAGGAAGTTCACCTCAGGCTATTATCAGAGCAACCCACCCAAACCTAAGTCCATATGGTTTGAAATAGCTAATGAGTCAGTTAATGTGGTATGTCCAGGAGTAATGGACACTCAATGTGGATGGCATGAAGACATAATTTACCAACATCCTGACTGATTAAGGTTTTCCACGTAGGCAGTTCTTGTATTTTGCATGTTACAATAAGTTCAAAGTATTAAAGGCTTGTACGTGTTAAACAGAGCAGAAGAAAACAGCTGAGACTTTTAAAAGCAGGGAAGAAATTAGTCCTCTAAAGAAAATACAAACAATTGGAGATCCTAGAACTTTCATCTTAAATATCATACTGCAAACAAATTATTTGAAAAGCTCTATTAAAGTACAGGACAATGGCAATAGGTGACGTTTGCTTTCATGCTAAGTAGCCTGAATGAATGAATCACTCCCACACTTCTGGACGGGCCGTTTTAGCCTCTGTAACTTGTCTACCCATTCTCCCTTTAACACTCATCTTGCTACTCATACCATGGAAATGCATAATGAGTTCTACCTCCTGAACTAACCAGAATAGGGAATTAGTACAACAAGGTCAAACCTTCTGGCACCAAAAGCCCTGAATCAGGGAAGAAGTGACATCTGGTTTTTGAACGAGCTACAGAATGTGTCTGTCCAGTCAGGCTCAAGATTCCCCTTATCAAGTCTGTTCCTGCTCTCACATCATTTTAATGGGTTTTGGGATGAACTGTTACTCCCAGTTCCTATGACTATAGTTGAAAAGACAGTCAGATCCTGAGTGTGTTCCTTATCTCTTTTGTGTCAAAAAGGTTTTATTGCTCATACCTTTAGAAAGCAATTATTTATGAGCAATGCAGAAAAAGTGGTTTTTTTATCCATGTTTATTTACTTTCAGAAATATGTAAAGAGATAATGTAAGTTTATTGTTGATATGGGAATGGACTGTATTTGCAGGGAGAGCAGAATGTCTAGTGGTTAGAGCAGAGAAGGGGATCAGGAATGATTTTCCTTAAGGGAGTAATTCCAGGAATCCTAATCCTGGCTTTGCTGCTGACCTTATATGAACAATTTCATATCTGTTTCATTTTATCTGTCTGAAGCGATCCAGGTGGTTTGTTTTAAGGCACCGAGATTCTCGGGTGAGAGTTACTGTGTATGTATTATTGGCATGGCTGTTACCTGATGGTAAGCATTAGCTCTACCTTATCACGGGGTATGTGATACATTAGAACTGGTTTCCTTTTTAAGCAGCTTGAATGTATGTTCTTCTTTCTGTCATTGTTTCAAGGTATTTTTTTTTTTATTTGATCTTCTCCCCTCCAAAACCAAACTTGTATGCAACACATAAAACTTGCAGGAAGTAAAAGTTGTCACAGCCTTGCAAAGACAAGAAGTAGTTTACCTCCAGTGGTATTCTCATGTGTTTTATTCTAGACATAAAAGTAAAGATACGCTGGTCCAGAAAGCAGGAGGAAGGTTGCTAAGCTTCCATAGTGGTTATTACTTAGGTCCCAGGTCTTTTCAAAAGATATCTAGAAATGGAAATAAAGAAATTACAGGAATATTAGCAGTAGCACACCAGTGTTCTTGGTCTACAGGAAGCAGTGACTTTTTTTCCTATGCAGCAATGTATGTGAAAAGGTTTAGAGAAACGAAGAGGAATTTGGCAAAGCGCTCAGGGAGCAGGTGCATATACTCATTTAAAGCTTTCCACTTCTGAAATTATTCACATAAAGTTGTTTGAGAAGGGAAACTCATCTGTCATAGCATTCATTATTCACATATCAATGCTACTTTATATATATAAACTTAATTATGATGATAGAATATATTAAATATGACTCATTTTACTGCAAGATTGATTTTTTTTTTTTTTTCCCCCCTGACCTCAGAATAAGTATTGATCTTCATGATCTTTAAGTGTAGTGCAAAGGTCCTTATATTAATGGCATATTAATAGAATGTAGCCCTGACCATGCAATATTAATATATTTGCATTGTTATTTCTCAGATCCCATCCAGAAGGAAAGAGGGACGGTGCTGATGCCTTCTCTCCCAGGAGAAATCAAGAAGCTGTTGATTTGAAGGACTGTTCAAACTGCTTTCAATTTGTTGTTTGCTTTGTTTTTTTGGTTTTGGGGTTTGGTGTTTTTTGCGTTGTTTTTTTTTTTTAAATTAAAAACAGTGGTGAAGTGGCAAATAGATTGTATAATACATCTAATGAGATAGCGATGTGTTGCTTTTCTAGCATGCTGAGGAAAGCAAAGCACTGTCCTTACCTGATAGTGCTCCACTACCCATTGCCATGCAGTCAATTCCGTGAGCAGAACCATAGTTGTGAAAGGAGATTGATGGAATAATCTGATGGTTTTGGATTCAGTATCTGGGGCTCTGGCTTCTCCAATAATCATGCTAGTAATTTCCTTAATAGTATTTTTAAAAGCAATTAGCTTATTCAAGTGAGGCTTTGCTCTGTTTGTGTGACTTTTTTTTCCTTTTCTTTTTTGCATTTATAGTGACTCTTGAAAATCCAGGCTTATAACTGCTGTTCTAATTGTTGGCTGCACCAAGGCAGATCTGTTGTTTTAAAATATTCCGTAGAGTAATTGTATATGACGTTTCTATGAAGTCTACTCTATAAAGAGCAGGGATAAGAGATCATGCGTTGAAATAACCTTTAAATAATACTGTCTAGTTTCTAGAGGTCCTGAGAAAACAGTGCCGACTTAAATAGGGGAGGAGTAATTGTATGCCTTTTACAAATTTTGTTTTATGAGCAGTCTTTCTGTCTAATACATGTTTTGAGTGTTTTGTGTCAGGTGACATAACTCAAGGGGGAAGATGACAACTTCCATTCCATAGTTTACAGTCAGGAAGGAAAATAAATGTGTCTAGTATGACATATTGCCATACAGAAAATACTTACAATTAAGAAAGCAAAGTGATTTGAGCAACTAAAAATCTGGTAGCCTGACTTGAACAGTTTGCAGCTTTAGAACTAATTTTGAAAGAAAGAATAATAACAGTCTATGATGGTAAATGGAAAATGGAATTAAAAGCAGTATTGCTTTACATTATGCCAAACTAAGTTGGTATCTATCATTGCTAAGATAAATTATTTGCTAGAGAAGAGAAGTGTGATAGAACCAATTCATTTGGACTTCAGCAAGGCATTTAATATAGAATCACATGGGAAATTATTAATTAGCTGGAGAATGTGTGAGCAAGTGTTCAGTTTTGGGCGCCACAGTATAGGAGGGACATTGAGGTGCTGGAGTGTGTCCAGAGAAGGGCAACAAAGCTGGTGAGGGGTCTGGAGAACATGTCTTATGGGGAGTGGCTGAAGAAATTGGGATTGCTTAGTCTGGAGAAGAGAAGGTTGAGGGGAGACCTTATTGCTCTCTACAACTACCTGAAAGGAGGTTGTAATGAGAGGGGAGCTGGTCTCTTCTCTCAAGTAACTAGTGACAGGACAAGAGGAAATGGGTTCAAGTTGCGCCAGGGGAGGTTTAGGCTGGACATTAGGAAAAAATTTTTCCCGGAAAGTGTTATCAACCGTTGGAACAGGCTGCCCAGGGAGGTAGTTGAGTCACCATCCCTAGATGTGTTTAAAAGTCATGTAGATGTGTTGCTTAGAGACATGGTTTAGTGGCAGATGTGGTAGAGTAGGGTCAGTGGTTGGACTAGATGATCTTAAAGGTCTTTTCCAACCTAAATGATTCTATGAAGTGCAAAAAGCGTAAACAGTGGAGAAATGGGCAAAGAGTGATAAACTGAAAGGGAAAATTGTGAATGGCAAAGAAGTTAGTTGTTTCCTAAGGATCTACCTCAGGACCTGTTGGTATTACTAATTTAATGAGCAACAAAAACAAAATAGAAATGTCCTACAACTTTCTGATGAATATAAAGTTGTGAGGCACTGGAGTATTAGTGTAAGAGAAACAGCACAGAATTTCATAATATAAAATTTGAGGCTATGCTTTTTGAAACTGCTGGTTTGGAGGAAGAAGAGGAGGATCACAGAATGACCATGGGCTGGTAATGTGACTTAAGAAGTCTGAAGAAAAGTCAAGCCTGATTCTAGGTTGTACCAGATCAAGTAGTTTAATTATGAAATTCAGAATACATATTTGGTAGTCTTTCACTGAGAATTCATCTTTACTGTCCTGTATATTTCTTAAGTGTTAAATCATGAGTGTTGTCTCTAAAATGATGCAGGCAGAGGGCAATGATCATATTCAGTTCTGCTGTCGAAAGCAGAGCTAGATCTTGACTGTGAATTGAGTTAGAAGAGGACCTCTTCTGCTGGAAACTGGTTCTCCTAAGAAACAGATTTGAAAAGAAATTCTGAAGAAATCTCTTTCCAGAGGTAGAGTAAGCAAAATTATATAGTTTTTCAGATGTTAGGTGCATTGAAGGGTAGGAGCACACAGAAACTCACTTGAAATAATTAATTCCATACCACTTACTTTTTAACTTGATAGATGTGTAATTCAGGAGCTGGGCAAAGGACAGAAGGGGGTATTTGTTTTGTACCTTGAGAAATAACATCAGAAATACCATGAAAGGTAATAGTGAGGCTGAGGGTAATATAATGTGAATTATTTTGGGACTAGATTTTGGAATCAACCTATCCTTCTATTTCTCTACTTCTTCATGATGTGAAAACCTACTACTTGGCTATACTTTCATGCCTTGCACAGGAAAAAAGGCAAGAACTGCTGAGTTCTGAGATAGTTTTGGTTTACACCCATGGGATTTTCTGGAAAAAGGAGAGACTTCAGACCATTTAAGCACCATTAGTTTGCTGCTTCCAAAGTATAGCGATATAATAATGGTTATGCACTATCTGAGTAAATTAAGACAACGGCATTTAAGCACTACTTCAGTAACTTCCTGGGCTCAGTTTGTCCCAGAAGTTTTCAAGGGAAAATCGGACCTGTTTACTTCTTGACTTAGTGTTTTGATGAATATGTAACTTCTTGCATTTTTCTGTAATTTTAAAAATTAGTAATTACATTTATATATTAGAGATATCAACAGAAACAATTCATCTGTGTTACTGCATACATAATATACTGCATATGGTACTGTTAATTTTCTGGGTTGTATGTCTGTCTGCTCTTTGCATATCTGCTTCTGTGTGTGATATTTTATTAGAGCACATATGATTTGAAGAAGCTGATTGCCTGCTGTGGTATTTATCCTATATAAATTCTACATTAAATGACAAATTTTAGACCCATCAGAGACAAAAGACTTAAGTCCATCCATTGAATTCCTATTTGTATTATTACTTTCTAATGAATTCTGTACTACAGCAGGTGTCAAATCATATCTGTTGTTTTGCAATCGAGTATGAATAGAAGATGTATTGCTATTGCAAATGAATCTAATATGAATCTAATGAGCAGTAATGAGCAACTGTTTTGTCGTTATTGAGGCAACCACTGTGATGCTAATAAACTCTCATTTCTGCTCTTTAGAAAAAAGCACTGACCAGGATTTATAACATGGCCTTAATGTCCCAAAAGCCTGAGGCAAAAGAGAAGAGTGGAACCCCTAAACTGAGCATAATTTAGTAATTTTCTGTGTGCTAGGCTTCTTATTTTCTCTTATTAAACTAAACCTGGTTTAAGTCTTTCAAGCTTTCTTACATTCAAAAGGAAAAAGATGAAGAACGGGTGTCTATTAAAGGAACATAAAGTTAAGAAGATGGGCATTCTGCCTTAATTTTCTGTAATGTAAGTACACTAATTCCATACTTCCACACTCAACAGTGCTTTTGTAATAATAAAGGCAACTATGTGCAACTGTTTTAAAAGCAGTGACTTTAAAAGTAACAGACCATTAAATCAATATAGAACTATAATATATTTTGGGGGAAATATCACAACTGTCTCTTAATTGAAACTTTTTATTTTTTCATTTATTTTTCTTTTCTGTGGATCACGACTGCTGAATAAACAAAAATACCTTTGACACAATAGCATCAATAGTATACTACATAACTGATATGTAAACAAGTTCTGACTCCTGTGTGGTTCTGCCTTTTCCAAGTATAAATAAAACATAGAATGATACATAAAGCTGTGTAAAAGGGACAGCTGGGTACGTGGTACTTTCAAGTGGAGCACAGGAAAACCAGTCAGTACTGCTTTTCTAAAAGCTAAGTACTATACTTCCATCAAAAAATAATGCTTCTGTGTATATAGTCTTCATGGGCTTATCTTTCTGTGCAATAAAGCTAGATGTACTGTAGATTCATTTCAGTATTTCATTTGGAGGTTTGAACTAGTCTGTGTGGGGTACAGCTGTTTGTTTTACTGCAGTACACTCCATACTTGCTTTAACTGCTGAATGGAGACTAAATTGCCAATATTTGAGATATTATATAGCCACAGCAGTGAAACTGAATTCATGAGCAAGCCAGGGGATGGGCATTAGGACAAATTATAGCACTCATCTCTCAAAGTTGCAAATAGGGTGTCAAAGGTTGTATGGAAGCTATAAACTGTTCCTTCCATGCTGGGGCATTAAAAGGACTTTTGGCCTGCTGAGCAGTAGCTTGCAACAGTTCTCATTTACTGACATTTCAATTCCAACTCGATGCCTAAGAAGGGAGGAGAGCAGGAAGTCAGGACACTGCCGGCTTTCTATCAGTTGCTCTGCCAATGCTGTGTTGTTAACTGAGTAGGCCATTACATTCAGGTTCTCTTCCCATCATCAGTAATATATGGATCATATTTACTCAGCGGTATGTCACAGGATTAGTTTTTAGTAACGCTTTATATGCAGAGTTGAAAAAGGCAACTTGGCTTAACAGCATCAGTATCCTAGAACTCACCTTTCTAGATATGGTCACATTTACTCCAAAATTCACATTCACATAGCTTCATTCACTCATACTCCACAACTGTCCTGTAACATAAACCAAGGCATGGCAAGGGGAGACAATCAGGAGCTTTGCTTCCAAAGTATAACCCTGATCTGAACTAAAACACTGTTGGGTACACATCTGTAGTTTAGAAGAAAAGGTGAAGCAAGAAGAGATCCAGGTCTCAAGCATTAGTGTTAAACCACCATCTTTAGACAGGAGAGTCTGCAAGTTGCGCATGACGATAAAAGGACTTTGGTTATAGAAAGCTTTCATAGGAAATACATTTCTCTTTGTGCATTATGGTGTAATGCACAGTATTAATCTCTTTATCGGGGATTAGATTCCTTAGATAATACATAAGTTCTTGTGATGCATCACATCTAATGAAGGCTTTTAGGTTGCTCATGGAATTAATTGTACCATAGGTACATGTACAGTTTGAAGGTGTAAATTAATATTGCATAAAAGTTCAAGACTATTTATATTTCACTTTGGTAACTATAATGTCACAAAATCATAGAATTTAGGCCAAAAAGGACCTGCTGAGGTAATCTGGTCCAATGCCAGTATGCAAAGCAAGACCAATTCTGAATTATATTGGTCTTCGAAGTTAAACTGTTCAGGGCCAGAGCTCCCCTGTCATTTGAAAGCTGCAATAGTTTGTTGTTGAATGTCTGGCAGTTTTATTACAATTTACATTTTTTCCGATTGCTTTAATCTGTGGTAATAAGTGTCCTGGTTTGAGACTTATATTACAGTGGCATCCATGGACCTTTGTTAGGACTGGACCTTTCCCATAGCAAACGTGGTAGAAACAGAGAGGTGGAAGTGGCTGCTCTCCAAAATGTAGCTTACAATCACAAGGTAAAAATGTTTTGTGGTAGTAGAAATCATCTTTCTGTTGCTTTGTTTGTACAGCACCTTATAGACAATGTCTGGATTCATGACTCAGGCTCATCTGTGTGTGTTATGTATGTGAACAGTAAGAACACATAGGGTAAACTTTCCTGTTCCCAAACAAATCTGTCAGTAGAACACATTCAGCATTTCATCTGACCAAAACCAACAGATTTTTACTGGCTACCTTTAAGAAAAATACGCACACATAATTGTTCAAGTCCATACATGGTGACCTAGCAGTGCATATATTATTATACATCTTGTATACATCAGTTTGAAGTGTTTTATGATTTAACTAATGTGAATATCATTTCCATTTGACTAGTGGTCCATAGCTCTTCATACTGAGATGCCTATAGCTTCTAAAAATACCATTTAACCTACTTGTATAGTGTCTGCATTTCAGCACCATTGAGGAAAATGGGCTCAACATATTAAAAGTTATAAATTTGTTGGAGAAACAGTGACCTGGAGGGAGCTAATGAATGGATTACAGAATTTTATACCAGAGGCAGTAAGTGTTGGGGGTCTGTTCATCTGACAGTGTTGGTTTGTTGGGGTTTTTTGTGCGGCTCACATAGAAAGGCGAGGTGGTTACTAACTCTTGAGACCACCTTGCCATGGAATTGCTGAGTAGTATAAAGCTGAGCTGAATGTTTCCTTAGACACAGTCACGTATTTGCAGGGTCAGTTTCATTTTGCAGTAAGGAGTCATGCAGTGGCCATTCTCATGCTCTCTGGCCACAATTCTTAGAACCTCTGGACAATCCTTTGAGGTTTCCCATACCTCCTACAGTGCTGAAACAGTAGAGTTGTTGCATGCATGTGGCCACAGAAGTCCAAGGGGACTTGAGCAATTGGGTATTCAGAGAGGATTCTGCTCAGTTAAAGTCTAAGTGGCAGAAACATTCCCAAAGATGAGAAGACTAGATGAGAATGGAGAAGAAGGTGGCAGAAAGGGAGCAAAGGAGAGCTCATAGTTGTTTTTACAGCGTTATGCACAAGAGACTTACATGGCATTGTCAGTACTATGTTGATTACAAGAATCTCCCTTTGTTGGGGGCATGAGATAAGAGAGCAGATTTTTCAAGGCTTTGCAGCCTTGCAGCCAATGTTCTGGAGTGGTCTGTGAGTAGAGTGGCTTGTGTAGGAAGGAGATTGCTATTGAAATTTGAGTCAGGCAGAGTTGGGAAGCAGTTGTTTACACCATCTTTGAATTCTTTAGTTACGCAGGGAACTTTGCAGCACCACTACCAATAGTGCACAGACTTTGTCACGCTGAGTGTACTGTTTGCAAACTGTGTCAAGCCCCACTCAGAAAATTGCACCAAGAGGATAAAAGCAACTCCAAAATAAAGCACTGTAACTGAAATAACTAGAAAATTATCTGAGATGACTACAATTTTTCTGCTTGTATAAGATAAAACCGCCTTACTGCCTTGTATAAGTGTCTGTCCCCTGACATTGTCGTTATATCATTACAGTGACCTAACAAAGTTGAGTGGTTCATCAGCTCGAGGCTTTATGGAAAGTAGATTGTCATGGGAAGGCATTTGATGAAATCCCTTAAGGATATAAATATCACTTGCAGGAATCCAGAGGCATGTCTTTAGGAAAAGATAAAATATTTCCTTCCAGGAATCCTAGTCTTCATATGCTACTACTTTTTACATAAATAATGAAACAGATGTTTTGCATAACCATTGAAGGCATGTACTAATTTTGTTTACACACACACACATACACCAAACCCTAGACAAGCTCCAGAGACTTCCTTCCCTTTGCTCATGGCTCTCTTCTGTTTTGCAACATCCTCTGACTAAATGTCAAGAACAAATTGATCAAGGGGTCATTAAGCTCTAATAATGCACCTCAATCCATCCCCTTGTTCACATAGAATAGAATTATTTAGGTTGGAAAAAACCCTTAAGATCATAGAGTCCAACCATAAACCTAACACTGCCAAGTCTACCACTAAACCATGTGCCTAAGCGCCATGTCTACATGTCTTTTAAATACTTCTAGGGATGGTGACTCAACCACTTCCCTGGGCAACCTGTTCCAACGCTTGATAACCTTTTCAGTAAAGACGTTTTTCCTAATATCCAATCTAAACCTCCCCTGGCATAACTTAAGGCAGTTTTCTGTCATCCTCTCACTTGTTACCTGGGAAAAGAGAGATACATGCACGTGGCTCTCTGCCTGTCTCTGTGGGGCTGGAGCAGGGGAAAAACACACCTTCCATTCTCCCTAATTACACCACTGCCTCTATACACACACGGTAAGTCAGTAAATCTTCTCTGTTGTATCCTTTCCGTCAACATGGCTCAGTTCAGCACCTGATGGAGTTAATGCGTAGGGAAACGGTGCCAGAAATTAGCTATATCCTAGGAGGGCTCAGTTCAGCACCTGATGGAGTTAATGCGTAGGGAAACGGTGCCAGAAATTAGCTATATCCTAGGAAGTTTGGTGAGAGCTTTTGGTAGGCATAGGGCTAAATTTCTGGAAGAGGTGGGCATGAGACATTGTAAGGAGAAAGTAGTAGCTTTAGCTATACAACAATTGTATGTAATGGAGCTTTATAAAGTTATATTGAATTGCATTTGCATTCTTATGAAACCATTATAAACACTACGAGAGCCATGTGTAAACCAGCAGCAGTATCAACATATAGATAGTGTTCTGTTCAGATTGAGAAATACAATCTTGCACTCCTTTCTGTTAAAGAGTTGACCCTACTGTTAGGGAGTGAAAGGCACCTGAATTCAAATGAGAGAGACAATATGCATAAAGAAAGTGAACTTACATTCCCTGTTCTAATAGGTGGCAGAAAATCTATAAAGAAGCTCTCTGTAAATTTGTTCACAAGGTATGTAAAAAAGCAATAATGCAACCAAGGTAAATGTTACCCATACAGGTGAGCCTACTGTGTACTAACATTATAGAAGGGCTATACATACTGTGCAGTACACTAAGAACATATGTGTAAGGAGCACCACAACCAAAAGGTGATGGCCTCCAGGGAATCCTTGCTATCAGCTTTAATCCAGCACCTCAAAACCTCTGCAGTGCTGCTGAGTCTCCTTCACAAACTCTGGGACCACAAATTTTAAAGGATACTGTGCAGGGAATGGCTTCCCATTGCATCAACCATATAACGCATACCTGGCCACAGGTCCCCCTTCTTATTCCAGGAGGGAAAGACGGCCAGTCACCAAGTATAGCTGTTTTTAGACGTATGGCTACACAGAATGCATATTGACAAATAGATTATTTTTCTCCATGGAAAACAGCCAGGTTATTTTAAAGAGGCTTGATGGCACAAAGCCAAAAGCTCCAAGGCAACAGTTATGAAATGCAAGTCACAGGACTGGGAGAGAGGAAGCAAATCCATGCGTCAGCTTTCCAAAACTGGAGTTACTTTGAAATGTCTAGAAACCATTTTGGTTTGCTTTGTGTACTGACTGTGAAATATGAAGTATGGAAGAGAGAAAAGGTTTGCAGATGACTTGTGAGATTAATTTCTTGCTTACAGGCTATAAAAGTAATCTTTCTTTCAGAGTAAATATCTATCAGCTCTTCCATCCTACCAAGTTATGACAGACCATAGATTTGGCCCTATTGACTAGGTTGGGTGTGGAAATTACAGGGTGAGGTTTTATAGCTTGTGATTATTGGAACAGATGATCACAGTGGTTGTCACAACCTTGAAATGTCTAGATCTTTCAACTGTATGCACTGTCAGGCAAAGGTGTGCCCACTGGATATTTGTATCCCTGGTTGCCACTCCTGTTTCATTAAAAGGAAACTCTGTTCCCCAACTCTGTATAGTTGCTCCTCCTCATAACTTGAAAATAGATGCAATCATCCTGTGACCTAAACATTTTAGCCGTAGCATATTGTTAATCAGTTATATGCATTGTTTCTGGTTTCATAGCAATTGTTTAACATTATTTTGCAATCCAAGTAAAAATCAGTTCAGACTGTCTTACTTTCCTGCGGAAGCTCCCTACAATTAGATGAATTAGAATTGCTTGATTTTCGCAGTACTTTCTTTCTGTTCCTAAATTCTCAAAGTTTCCCTCAAGCTATCAGTGATATTGTTATTCTCTAGCTCTCATGTGCTTTGTTCCTTGACTCTACAGTGGAGTTTCACTGTGACTTTTAAATCTTTTTTTTTAATATCTAAATGCACAGGTAATGAAGTTCATTTCTAGTTCTTGGGAGGTATTTCTTGTCCCCCAGTTCTTCTGTACTATTACTGGCTTAGTTCCTGGTGAAAGGAAGAGTAAGACAATTCCAAACACACTCTCTGGGCACTATGTATTTCTTGACTCCTTGATACTGTGATGCTTTTGTATTTTCCTAATGCAAGGCTTTAATTTCATCAGTGTTCTTATGCAGGCTTCCTGATTAAATAAGTATGTATGCTTGGTAACTGCCCAGATCACCTTTGATCTGTTTTGAGGATGGCCTTTCTAGAGGGTCTTAGTAACACTGAGCAAAAACTTGGTGTCAGTCCATGGCAGAAAAGTTACCTTGCCCTGTGGAAACCCTCCTGCTCCCTTGTTTTCGCTCATCTCCTTTAGTGAGCAGTCGCTGTCATGAGCAACCTACTGCTTAGCACAGAGAGCCTTAATGCAGCTGGGCTTGTGATTCCTGATGAGCTTCACGAGGGACTGCACTGCAGCCCTCAGAGGAATTTGCTTTTTCAGTTGAGCTCTATCCTCAGAGCCATGCTGCCATAGATGACACTGTGTTGCTAATGCTGAATGTTGCTGTAATGCAACCATGTGAGGCAGACTGATGAAAAAGTCATTATAATTTTCAGTTAGAAAAGGCAGAACTTGAGCAAGTGTCTAAGCATTAAAAGATTTATGTTCTTTTTGTCAGCTAATGCGAAATGTTTTGTACAAGGCCGTTTGGTAAAGTTCAAGGGTAACTTGAGTTTGAAATTTTTGTTATTATAGCAAGGACAGGGTTTTTTTCCTGATGGAAAATAGAGCTTTTTTTAAAAAAAAAAAATATTTAAGGGTGTGTGTGGATTAGACAAAGAAAATTTACATTCCAAGTTTAAAGAGATTGTAAAAAGAAGGAGGAAAGAACCTAGCTTTTTATTCTTTTGGGCAAGAATGTCAGAGACTTCTGTAACTTCAAGGAACCTTGTTTCAACATCTGGAATGATTTTTCATTGATTTTCCTGAAGGTTCCCCAAGATGTATTTTTAAGATACAGTGGATAAACAAAATATTATTTGCAGCTTCTCTTTCCAGCTTTACAGTGAAAACATTGTAATAAATGCAGCATGCATGCAAAACATCTGTCAGAACTTGACATTATTTCTTCTTTATAGCTCAGAGTGGTTTTTCATTAATTGGTTGTAAAATGAAAATATCAGAAAGCTTGTTCAAAACGCACAGTAAAAACTATAAATACTTAGAGGGCTGTGTTTATAAGTGTGATTTTCATGTTGACATTTGAAAGAGCTGTGAAACACAAGCAGATGAAACAGAAATGTAGACAAACTGTTGAAAAATCCAGGAGTTTGGTCCGTTATTCTTCTGTTTTACTAGTTGCTGTTAAGGCATGCAGCATGTTTTCAAGGGTTTTCTTGGGGAAAAAAAATAAAACCAAACAAAAACAAAAACGCCTCTTATCTTATAATATGCTATGAACTAGTATGTGATGGACTGTCCCAGGTGACATATGATGCATTTTTTTATCATTTTGTCATTTTGTTTCCTTCTGCTTCTCCCCACTGACTTGAAGTAAAGTCCCAGCTCAGTAAAGTCAATGGAAAATTCCTCATTTTTTTCCATAGAAACAAGGCTTAGAGCAGAATAGTTGCTTGTTCCTTCTTTCACCTGCTCTGATACTTTTTTCCTGTTTGCTCATCACTGTCTCGTTGTGTGAGAATGGAAATCGGATTCAAAGGTGGCATATTTAAATAGGTCAGCCGGACTTCAATGTATTATTGCTTGGAGGTCAGCACAGGAAGAAAAGAATAAATTAGTTTTGTGCTGATTCATGACTATAGTGAATAGGATACCTTTCCCAAAGATACCTTTTCTATCATGCGAATATTTGGACCAAGTTCTTTGTGAACCTATTTGAGTCAAGGTGATAAGAAACCAGTCTAGTGTGTTACATATCTTCTTTCTGCAAATGTTTGGAATTCTTCAGATATAAATGTGAATGTTTGAAAAGCCTTTGTAAGTTTTTATGCAAAACCCATAATATTCAGAACTTCAGAAATCTTCTTGGAAGCTATGTTGCTTAAAGTATATTTGACAGTCTTTAGCATTATAGCACACTCTGGGAAACATTTGCACCTTATGCTCTGGCATGTTTTTCTAATGGATTGCGTTGCTGGACTCAATGAACTGCTTTGTACTTACCAGTCTCTGCTCCGTTCTCCAGCCATCTCCTATAAATATGGCACCCAAAATTACTTTTTGTTGACTTGACTTTTATCCCAGTCTTTCAGGAGATTCTTCCGAGCAATTCTGTCAACAAGAACTTTGTTGTTATACATAAACATTGGAAAATATGGTCTGTGTTCTTCTTATAGCATTTGCCTATAATGATGAATACAGAAGGAACCTCATCTGAGTCTCGGACACAATTTTTTTCAACAAGGATTATCTTCCCTGGATTAGGTATATTTTCAGTCTGATTCAGTTTTTCTTTGAGGCTCTACAAGATTGCAGAATTTTCATTCTTGGAAACTGCTGTGGTGATGGTAGATCTATTGTGTTTAATGGAAGCTAAAGATTGCATCCAAATTTCTGTATTTTTCACCTGGCTTTAGCAGGTGATTGCAGACCAGTTTTCTGCTATCCATCCCTACATAATGTTGTAAACCCCGAACATGGAGAGTCATGCATCTGCAGGGTGATGCGTTGATTTGACTGAAAGTACTTGGCAGCATCTTTTACTTAGTGATATGAGCCTTTTTTTAACCATTTAACTTTTTGATCTAAAAAGTTAACAAGATATTTGTGATCTAATAAAAATATAAATATCTTCCTATTTTCAGAAATCTATGGAATTTCCAAATTCCTGCAAGTACTTGGAGCATCCTTTTTACTTTTATTTTAAAGATTATATTTGTGGGGGTTTTGGTGGTGTTGATTTGGTTGGTTTTGTTTGTTGGTGTTTTGTTTGGGGTTTTTTCTTTAAAGAAAAGTTAATTTCTGAAAGCAATTTACCCTTTAGTGATTTTTAATATTTTGCGTGATAGGCAGCTACCCACAACTGCAGGTTTGCAAATTAGAATTTTCAAATTCTAATCCTAATTTGGACAGAAGTGTAGGCTGAAGGTATCTGCAGCTTCTGGCTATATTCAAGTATCTTACTATATTTTCTAGTCTAGAGAAAATCTTCTATAACGTCCACATCATAAGAATTATTGTCTATATTATGGACTTACAGTAAAGTGGTGAAACTTCCATTTAAACTAGGTAGAATTAAGAATGATTCATGCTTTCTGACAGTCATGGACACAGCTCCTACATAGGTGGATTTGCTTTTGCTGGGAGGTAACTGTAAGTCTCTCCTCTCATCACATAAATTCTATGTAACTTGAAAATTTGGTTTTATATATGCAGAATTGTCAGTCTCCAGTGTTCAAAAATTATATACCCACCTCTGCAAAGCTTTAGCATTGACTTGAAGTGATTAAGTAAGTGTTTGTCAGGGTTTTTACTTATCTCCTGGGTTTCTATGATTTCATGTTTCCCAACTTTTCTTTTTAATGGCAAGGTTTACAATCTTTTAGAATAAGAGCTGAAATTTTTATTGACTTCCAATACCTCAAGAAAGCTAGGCCTTTATGAGATACTTCAAGTATCAGAGGACAACGATGAAAGAATAAAAAAGATCCTTGATGCAATAAAATATAAGAATCAGATACAATTTTAATATTACATAATTTGCTCATTTTTGAGGGAGGCTAATACCATGAACATATAGCTACAGGTGGTGAGCCTAGGAATTGTCCTACCATCTAGTCTTCAGAAGGGGCAAAATTTTTTTTAGTTTTGATCCAAATCTGGCAGACCATATCTCAGTCTATCACAAGTAAACAGAAGTGAGGACAAATAGCACTAAGATGTATTTCCAGGGACTGAAATATCTACCACACTAACCAGTGGAATTAACTGAATG
>VYXH01004065.1:133622-144657 GCA_013397275.1 Burhinus bistriatus
AAAGGCGAAGTGTTTGGGTCACAGAAAAATCGCAGAGAGGAAGGGGTCTAGGAAGGGGTCTTGGAATTTGAGCAAAAAAAGCGCTGCTTGTTGAGTCCTGTCATCTTCAGGGAAATAGAGCTTCATACGCTCTTTACAGACAAACAGATTTGCTTGGAGGGGCTACACAGCTCTGTTGCCAGTTCTGCCTTCTAACTCGAATAAACTCTAAGACTCTTGAGTTTTTGGCTAACTGCTCGGAGAAGAAAAGATAGGATTTTGTGTATTTTTCCTTAGCCTGGCTTGCTACAATAAACTATTTAAGCTTTTGCATTGATTACTTTCACTACCCGCATTTAACATGAAAACATTAGTAGTTGTTCTGGTGTGAATATAGCCTATATAAGCAACAGAATTTCCTTCCAAGTAGCTGAAACTGCTGCCACTTTCTTGTGAGGTGGAAGTGTCTCTGTCTTTGCTTTACATATCCACATGAAAAAGTCATGCCTCTTCTGAGGTCCCACAGGAAATCTGTATCAAAGACCGAAATAGAATCATAGAATCGTTTTGGTTGGAAGAGACCTTTAAGATCATCAAGTCCAGCCGTTAACCAGCACTGCCAAGTTACCACTAAACCATGTCTCTCAGCACCACATCTACACTTTTTTTTAAATATCGNACCTTATACCATTGGCCTTGGCCCATCGATCCAGCCTGTCCAGATCCCTCTGTAGGGCCATCCTACCCTCAAGCAGATCAACACTCCCACCTAACTTGGTGTCATCTGCAAACTTACTGAGGTTGCACTCGATCCCTTTGTCCAGGTTGTTGATAAAGATATTAAAGAGAACTGGCCCCAATACCGAGCCCTGGGGATCACCACTTGTGACTGTCTTGCCAACTGGATTTAACTCCATTCACCACAACTTTTTGGGCCTGGCCATCCAGCCAGTTTTTTACCTGGTGAAGAGTATGCCCATCCAAGCCATGAGCAGCCACTTTCTCCAGGAGAATGCTGTGAGAAATGGTGTCAAAAGCTTTCCTAAAGTCTAGGTGACAACATTCACAGCCTTTCCCTTGTACACTAAGCAGGTCACCTTGTCATAGAAGGTGATCAGGTTAGTCAAGCAGGACCTGCCTTTCATAAACACATGCTGACTGGGCCTGATCGCCTGTTGTCCTGCATGTGCTATGTAACGGCACTCAGGATGATCTGTTCTATAACCTTTCCAGGCACCGAGGTCAGACTGACAGGCCTATAATTCCCCGAGTCGTCCTTCCAGGCATTCTTGTGCATGGATGTTACATTTGCTATCTTCCAGTCAACTGGGACCTCCCTGGTTAGCCAGGACTGCTGATAAATGATGGAAAATGGCTCGGTGAGCACTCCTGCCAGCTCCCTCAGTACCCTTGGGTGGATACCATCTAGCCCCAGAGACTTGTTTGGGTCTAAGTGATGTAGCAGGTTGCTAACCGTTTCCTCTTGGATTATGGGGGGATCATTCTGTTCCCAATCCCTGTCATCCAGCTCAGGGGGCTGGGTACCCGGAGAACAACTGGTCTTACTGTTAAAGACTGAGGCAAAGAAGGCATTAAGTACCTCAGCCTTTTCCTCATCCTTGTTCATTATGTTTCCCCCTGCATTCAATACAGGATGGAGATTCTCCCGAGTCCTCCATTTGTTGTTAATGTATTTATAGAAACATTCTTTTATTGTCTTTTACAGCAGTAGCCAGGTTAAGTTCTAGTTGGGCTTTGGCCCTTCTAATTTCCTCCCTGCATAGCCTCACAAAATCTTTGTAGTTTTCCTGAGTGGCCTGCCCCTTCTGCCTTGGGCCATAAACCTTCCTTTTCTTCCTGAGTTCCAACCAAAGCTCTTAGTTCAGCCAGGTTGGTCTTCTTGCCCTCTGGCTCATCTTATGGCACATGGGGAAAGCCAGCTCCTGTGCCTTAAAGATTTCCTTCTTGAAGAATGTCCAGCCTTCCTGGACTCCTTTACCCTTCAGGACTGCCTCCAAAGGGACTCTGTCAACCAGTCTTCTAAACAGGTCAAAGTCTGCCCTCCGGAGGTCCAAGGTGGCAGTTCTGCTGCCCCCCTCCTTGCTTCTCCAAGAATTGAAAACTCTATCATTTTGTGATCACCATGCCCAAGACGGTCTCCAACCTTCACATCGCCCACAAGTCCTCCTCTGTTTGCGAACAACAGGTCTAGCAGGGCACCTTCCCCAGTTGGCTCGCTCACCAGCTGTATCAGCAAGTTATCTTCTACACACTCCAGAAGCCTCCTACAGTTTCCTCTCTGCTGTATCTTATTTCCAGCAGAAATCTGGTAAGTTGAAGTCCCCCACAAGACCAAGTGGTGGTGATTGTGAGACTTCTCCCAGCTGCTTATAGAATATTTTTTCTGCCTCTTGATCCTGGGTGGGTGGTCTATAACAGACTCCCACCATAATATCTGCCTTGTTGGCCTTCCCCCTGATTCTTACCCATAAACCTTCAACCCTATCATTACCACCATTAGGTTCAAGACAATCAAAGCACTCCCTAACATACAGGGCCACTCCACAGTTTCCTGGCGTATCCCTTCTGAAGAGTTTATAGCCATCCAATGCAGCACTCTGGTTATGCGTATCATCCCACCATGTTTCTGTGATGGCAACTATATCCTGGTTTTCCTGCTGCACAGTGGCTTACAGCTCCTCCTGTTTGTTGCCCATGCTGTGTGCATTGGTGTAGGTGCACTTCAGTTGGGCTAATGATCCTGTCACCTTTTTGGGGGGAGAAGCCCTAATTCCTACCTGACTGTTCCCAGGTACTTTTGTGATTTCTAGCCCATCAATATCCCTTGTATCTCTGCTATCACGTGGCACTCCACCCCCTACCTCCACTGGGATGGCAGACCGAAGGATCCTGCTAGCATACTGTCCCACAAACATTGATGTGCCACCCCCACGCTTGTCTCTAGCGAGCCTGTTTTNGAAGGATCCTGCTAGCATACTGTCCCACAAACATTGATGTGCCACCCCCACGCTTGTCTCTAGCGAGCCTGTTTTTTTCCCTTCCCCCTTCAAATCTAGTTTAAAGCCCTTTCAATGAGCCCTGCCAACTCCTGTGCAAAAATCTTTTCCCCTCTTTGAGACAGGTGTACCCAGTCTGTTGCCTGCAGGCCTGGTGTCGTGTAAACTGACCAATGATCAAAAAACCCAAAGTCCTGCTGGTGACACCAGGCTCAGAGCCAGGTATTGATCGGTTGGGTTTTTCTGTTTCTTCCCTCACCATTCCCTGCAACCGAAAGTTGCAAATAGATGTGTAAGTATATACATAAATGTATAGCTGCAAGACCTTTCCTTCCCTGTCTGTCTTTCTGCTAACATTTTCACACTGTTCTTCCTATTAATCCCTTTGCTTTTTCCCTTGCTTTTCCCTTCCCATTGCACTCCCCTCTTCTTGGAAAAGCCCCACCTTACCCCTCAGTTCTTCCTCTCTAGACCACTCCACACTCCTTTCTCTTTCACCTCTTCACAGAAAAACTTCTCAGATCCTTCTCATGCTGAGTGTTAGTTCTTCTGTACAGTTGTAATGCTGTTCTATTGTGATGTGAGATCCAACTGGGGTGAGAAGGGTGAGGGACAGCTATGCTGCTTCTCCTCTGCTCAGAAATGTAAAATGTAGTCTCCTGTTGCTGAAGTAGAGCTGCAGGGGAAACAGGGCTCAGTGCACACAGCTCAGGCTTAGGAGTTTTGCATCAGCAGCAGAAATGGAGTGACAGCAGTGGCAAGTGTCAGCTCTCACCAGGTATGACACTGCAGCATGAAGGTTTTAAATGTTGTAAAGACAGCATTGAGTATGCCTAAGTTTGGGGCTTCTCTGAAATTAAAAAGCAAAACACAAATAAAAACTCAGCTGAACAAAAGCTGAGCATATGAGAGAAGTGTGTTAGTTCCAAGTTCTGTAAAAAGAAGCTGCTTTTGGAATAAATCTGACCTCACAGTGACCTTCAGAATAGGCTGATCTTCCCAAAGGAGCTTCCTAATTTGTACCTATAATGAACATATCATCTATATAACAGATTCCTGGATTTGAACTATGCCATTTTTGTTCCATTATATGATGAAATACAGATGTATTTCCAGACACACCAGGAAGCTATTTCTAAATCATCTTTTGCCCCACTGCTGACTAAATAAAGTGATTCCAGGCTTTCAGGATTTAAAACAGGTTCCTATCTAAACAGTTGTTGAGGGTTGCTTTATAGTCCCTGTAACTGCAGAGAGAGTCCTGCTATTTTGCAGGATACTTGCCCAGCATGTGTAGAAAATTATAGAGTTAATAGCTTACGCTAACCATTTTTTCCCACAGGTTCAGAAGCTTTATTCTGTACTGTAGTGTGCACAATCCTCATGCTGACAAAGAAACTGAAACCTGTCCCATTCTAACTATATGGTCCTTATGTTCTTTCTAGCAAGGCAGAAAACCCTCTTATATATGCTTGTTTCCCAAGAATGCTTTCAGAGGAGTTGTCCTTAAAAATCTCAGAGAATGGAGCCACAACACCTCTAAAGAGAAAACTGGGACTAACTTCCACCTGTAGGTAGTTACCTAGAGCAGCAGATTTGTATTGTTAGCAACGACTTCTGGTTTCGCGAGCTGTTGTGTCTGTACAGTCATGTGTTGGTCTCTGATTTCTCTAGCCATCAAGTTAGGGCTTGACCATTGATTATCCCATTATCATTGTTCTTCCTTCCTTTGCCCTTCTGACAGACTGGCTCAGGGCGAGCCACCCAGTTGCACTGAAGTGGTGCCTGATGAGAACTTCTTTAAGTTAAAATAAGAGTGTTTTTAATATTTATGTATCACATCAATTCTGATAGAAACACATGGAGTGTCACCACGTGGCTACAGAGTAGCATGCCTCTTCTGCATTCCCACCATTTAGATCTTGCTTTTATGAGCAGTGTTGCTGTGATCATTGAAAGATCTTCTGTTTCACCATACTGACTCAGTGCATTTAAATGGTGTGTATTTTTGAAGTCCCTGAATCCATCCCTCTTCTATTACATTATTTCTTATGGGAAAATCTCTTTGCTATCTGTAAAATCACTAAACTTTACACTTCTCAGGAATGTGACTGGACATCGGTGTATCTTGACTAGATTTGAAAAGCAAATTAGTTCTCCTGGAGTGTTTAGCCTGGGTGTCTTAAGCAAAAGGCTGTTATTCCTTCCAAAGTAGCACGGTTTTCTTCTCTAGCTTTCTGGCAGCAATAGGAGCAGTAAGATGATTTTCCCTGACCAGTCTTCTCTGTCTCCCCATTCTGGGGTGTAAGCTCATCTTTGGAGCAATGGCTGTCACTGTTCAATGGCTCTGGTAATCTTTTCTGACAACACCTAATGTTCCAATTTTTGCCCTGGTTGTTGGGCCATCTTGTTCAACTTGATTCTATCATGATCTGTTTGGGCTTGGAGGAAACACAGCTGTTGGTTCACATAGTAAATTCAACTGTTTTAAGTGTATATAATTATGAGAAGCTAAGGCTTTCTTCATGATGGGCAGCATGCCGTTCACCCAGGAGTGTCAGGTATGCTTCTGTCTCTGTCACTTCCTTGGGCTTGTAGTGACTGCCTTTATGCCACCTACTTCCACTTCTTGCTCCTTTTGCACCAACCTGGAGCAGCAGTTCTGACCTCCACTGTGCTCTCAGCAATATGCTCTGGACATCTGCAGTTTCAGCTGTCTGCTGTTACAGGGGCGTGATTTGTGCTCATCTTTGCAAGACAGGCTTCTGCAGTGCTGTTTCCCTGGCTTCTATACGCATTCTTCTTGTGTATAATAAATTGTATACACCTGCAGACTCAAATGCCTGAATGCTGTAGCAGGCATATGTGTGTCAAACTACAATGAGGACTCTAAAAAAACAGCAACCAACTTCCTTGTAATGTGATCAGAAGGGGACAATACATGTTTCACAGTACACTGGGCACATTCTGAAGGCAGACAAGAGCTTGGGGGTTTTTTAGGTGACTTTGATATACTGTAACTGCTTTTCCTCTTTTGCTTCTCAAGGCTTGGATCTTGGCTGAAAAGGTTCCATTCCTGGCTGGGCACCTCCGAGAAACCCTAATCCAGAACCTTTGTGAATCTGACACTGTTAGATACGGTGCCAGGTGGTGTATGTGTTTCAGCAACAGATGGGCAAGCAGCTCTGCTGTGGCATTCTTGCAGAAGATTTAACAAAAAGTTTCTTGTATTGCAGTCTTACAAGAGGCTTTTCCTACCTCTTGTTGATGCAGTTTTATCCTTACTTCATGGAGCAGTTTTTATAAGATTTACCTGATGCCTTGTGGCTTTCTGAAATCATTTGGCCTTATATGGATAATAGTGATGAAAGGTTAGAAGAGTTAAGTCCCTGAACTTAAAAAAGACAAAACTTAAAAGGAATCAATTTATGGCTCAATAAGCTTGCATTTTGCATGATTTTTTTATGTGATGCATCAGGGGAAATATGCAAATGAAATATTAAAAATCTAATTAGATCAAATCCAAAAGGTTATATACTGATTTTCAAAATACATCTGTTCTCCAAAACAGTGACAGAAAAACTCATACTTACAATAAGTGATACCACTGTCAAGAGCTTCTTAGGCTAAATTTTGTACAAGCAGAACCTCAGATGACCCATTTTTGGTGCTTGCCAAATTTCCTCTTAGGGTATTTTCTCTTCAAGTACTTCTTTCACCTGGAACTTCTAAGTTAATTCAGCCTGACTACAATAACAGTTTGGGGTTGTTTTAAACCACATTTATTATTGAAAGAGTTACTATTCAGAACATTTTACTGATTAATACACAACAGTAGCACATAAATAGATGTCTCGTTCCACATATATAAGACTATACAAACTCCGTATTTGTTTTCTTGTGGTAGCATTATCCGCCCAAAATTTATAGCCATGTTAAAGTGGAAAAGGAGGGGCCAGTGATACTGGACTGTATGATTCTTTCAAACTGCCAATATCAAAGGTCTCAGTAAAAATAAATGGATTGGATTGCATCAAGTTTGAATGAAGCATGCATCTTTATATATGTAGGAACATGCATAAGTTTTTAAGACTATTTGAGCTTGAACAGCATTAAAGCTCAACTTTACTTTTTCCCGATAAGGCTGACACCATGTGCCCTGAGCTGAGACAGTCCCCTCAACAAATTGTTGCAGGGAAATAACTAAGCGTATGGTCATCAACTCATGCCATATTTTCCTCACAGCACCATAAGCAAGCAGATGCTTTATGTAATCAGAAATTCCTGCTTACTAACAGAGAAATCACAAATATGACACATTGCCCAACATTTGGGCTCTTTTTTTTTTTTTTTTCTTGCGGGATGGCTGCAGGAATATTAAATGTGTAGCATAAAGCTAGTGAGTCTGTCTGTCTTATCTAATTTTTCTAAAAACATAATGCCTCCCTAGTCACCATTGCCAGTCCCTTTCTCTTGTTTCTAAGCCAATATCTCTTTAGAAGTATGGTCATAAGGTTCCTTTTTTCATATCCTGATGACTTCTTATTAGCCCACTTCTGTGGTCTTGTTCCCTGTGCCTTTGTCCAAGTCAGCTGTGAGGCCTGGCCCATTCCGTCATTCCACCCCTGCAGAGAGGTAGCAGATCTCTTGTTTTGAATGTCCTGGTTTTCACAGATATAAAATTTTATTCCTTCCATGTAGACAGGACATGCTTTTCGACACCCATCCTTTCTACCCAGAGGAAAAGCGTTTCCACAGGACCAGACACAAATGTGGAGGAGCCTCTGAAACTCCTGAAACACATAAGGGGGGAGAAAAAGAGCATAAGGGGAGAGAAAAAGAGCATGAGAGTTGCTCACTGCATTCCTCCTTGGTCTCCCCAAGTTCTCTGCAGAGTCTTGTGACCTTCCTGTCTGGCTCCCCACTTCTCTTAAAATGTTCTTCCTTCCTTGGTCTCCTCACTGTTCATTAGTTCTCCTGTCCTCCAAAGCAAAAATTCATATACGTAACTTGCTTTCTTTTCCAAATAATTTTAGCTGTATATACCCCAAATAATAAAATACCTCTTTGTCAAAGGTATTTGCATTACTAATAATATCTACTTAGTTGGTTTTCAGAATTCCTTTTGAGGATCAAATGCAAACTGCCACTAGGTATGAAGTATTATACATCCTCTTGTACCATCCAGCTCATTTTAAAGTTGGTCAGTAAGGTGGAAACCATTCTTGATTTCAGAATCCTAATATGTTCTTTAGTTTCTTAGGATCAGGAATTTAGACACTTACCTATGCAGAGTGCCAAATATTGAATGTTAAGAACGTTTGGAGCATTGTGGAAAGCTGTGGTTTGATCCACTAAGGATATGCAAGAATAGAAAAAACAGTCTATCAGAATTTTATCATGTAGGAAAAGCTGTTTTTTCAGGTCATATCTTGAAAAGCACAAACAAATGTGGCCCCAAGCTTACGACTCTAACCTTACCTTGGATCCCCATGAGGCACACCAAATTTCAAGGCAATTTGAGCAACTATGTGGATTTTAGAGCACTTAAAGTGTCGACCTTTAAACAGAAAAAGGTACTCAACCTTGGAGAGCCTGCACTCCCTGATAATTAACAGGAGGATTTAGTTTTTAAACTGTATTGTGGGAATGTAAAAGCTCTTTGTTGATATTATTAAAATAGAATTTTTGAGCTATGACAGATTTAGATTTTGCTGTTAAAGAGTCTAACGAATAACACTGCTTAGAATATGTCAGAGCAGAGCTCTCCATAAGGATCTTTACCTGCTATATTCTGGAACTGTCAGAAAATGCTAAAATGCACTTTGTTTTGTGTCCTCAGAAACCATTTGTATTTCCTGAAGAAAATGCTTGCAACATGTATTTTTTTTCTAAAGTCAATTGCAAGCAGTGGCAGATGAAAGCAGGCAGTCTAACCAGCATAGACACTAGTGTGCCTTTCAACAGCTCAGGAGCATGACACATTGCAATAGTTAATTTATTAAGCACAAGAGCATATTGTGTCATTAACTATAAATCTTGTGATTCTTCTCACATGCACGCCAGCTGGTCAGATGTTGCTGTGTGTTATGGTAACACCAAGTGGTTCCAGTAGAGGTCAGGTCTTACAGTGGCAAATATTGTAATAAAAAAAATCCAGACAGACACCTCCCACCCCTCCCCCCTGCCCCCCCAAAAAAAAACCAAAAAAAAACCCACCAAAAAAAACCCAAATCCACTGAACCAAAACCTCCAAAACAGTAAAACCAAAACTAAAGGTATGGATGAAGATAAAAAGATATAGTGACAGGAAAAACAGAAGGAGCAAGGGGATTGGTAGAAGAGGTAGAAGGGGAATATGACTCTCTTTTTCATAGCTGTGTACCTCCATTGTCTTTCCATGGGTATGCATGCGTACTCTGTCAAAAACGTTCACTTATTTAATTGATATTCTAGTAATAATCATAAATCTTTCCCTTAGTACTGTCTAATATCTTGCATGTTCTTCAGTCCAGCTTCAAGCTTCCCCAAGAACGGGGACAACATGTTTAGCAATGCTTCTTTTATCCTTCTTGATCTCACAAATCTTAGATAACCAGCTGGATTCTGTGGTTTTCCAAGCATGTTAACGTTGTAGTCCAAACAGTAAGTAAAGACTTTAAAACAGTAGGATGTTTTCTCAAATTCTGGAGACAGACTTACAGTTGGTGTAAGCGGCCATAAAATTTCTTTTCTGTTGCCTACTTATGTCTTTTTTTGTTGCCAATTCATCTGCAAAACCACCTCTTCATGGAGAGTGTAGTGTACTTGCATTTAAGATGGTTTTGCTCATGTGAAACTGGCCTTTACATGAGTAAGTCCAATAGCCCATCCCTTTCTCACTTCTGCGTTTGTGATTCAAGTGCTGCTTTATTTTTTCTTGCCTGTCATTAATACAAACGTCAAACAAGTGTGGGCCTACCTGAGAAACTTCTGGCTCTCAGTAGGTAGCAATATACCAGGTTGAAATGTGTCAAGTATCTATCATTACCCTTTGCTTTCAGACCTTCAAGCAGCATCTTTCACTACCTCTGGCAGACTGTCTCCTACAAGCTATCCTGAGAAATTAATATCTAGTTGCTTGGATAGGGGGACTGTGACATAGATATATTAAATAATTCTATCAAATGCTTTTTATGCACTGTTTTTGTGAGTGTGTTAATACAAGAATCACAGATATAGTCTGGCCTGCTTTTGCTTTTGTTAGAATCCTGGTTGCTTATTGTTCAGCAATTTTTTATTTCATCATGAATTCCTACGCCTTTAATGGTTATTGAAGATGAAAATGTGGATTCAAAGTTGCATAGTTAATGCCACAAGTCTTCACATATATGTGTAGTGTATATGATGATACGCACACATGCATGTAAAGAAATCTTTTTAATTTGATTTTTCTCTACTTCATCCTACTTATTCATATAGTCTTTTACCATAAGAAACAGTAACAAACCAGTGGAAAGTAAGTGGTATCTACCTTGCTTACTTCAGTGAGAGTTCACTGTTCTGGAACAAAACGGGCATGTTTTCATTCACTAAAGGAACTAAATATAAACCAAACAAGATAGATTTACATGATTTGCTCACAAGCTAGCACAGCTCATTGACAGAGCTTTAAACTAGGCTTGAGGCAGGAGAGAGGCAATATCAGGCTTGCTCGTGACAAGCTGTGGGACTATAGGGAACGGTTAGAGGGACAGGGTGCTAGCAAGGGCCCGCAGCCTGTAGCTCTGGGATGTGCTGGCTACACTGCAGCACACTTGAAGTTTTACAGAGATGAGCCAGAGTCCCATGAGATAATAGGAGCCAAGAGGGAAACACCAGTGAAATAGCCCAAAGGAATTAAGGGATGTTCCTCTAAGAAGGTGACACGGCTGACAGCCCAGCTGAAGTGCCTCTACAAAAATGCACGCAGCGTGGGCAACAAACAGGAGCTGGAAGCCACTATGCTGCTAGCAAGCTAAGACCTGGTTGCCATTGCTGAAACCTGGTGGGACGAATCC
>VYXH01004066.1:0-18589 GCA_013397275.1 Burhinus bistriatus
CATTCTACGATTCTATGAAATGTATGAGTGGTTGACATATAATTGTATCTATAATGTGCAGACTTTGTTCTCAACTGAAGCTTTTATTCTTCATAATTCCATTGCGCGTATAGCAAAAAAAAACAAAAACAAAAACAAAAAACCCCAAACAAACAAACAAAAAACCCCAAACAAAACCAACAAATCACCAAGAACAAACTTGAAAAGAGAAATCACAGTTACTTTAAAGAGGAAAAGTAGCAAGAGTTTGAATCTTGAAATAAATGGAAGCACAGGATTCTTCAGACAGTTTATAATACGTAAAAATTTAGTTTCTTCTTTTAATGGTACATTTCAAAAATCAGGCCGGTTTTGCTTTCAGGGCAATTCAGAAGAACTTTAGGCAATGAGCTGAACACTTCTTGGTATTGCACTTGTAGGTGTTCTTGTTTGTTTTTTTTATCTCCCCTCTTTCAAGAACAAAGCAAAACATTGGAATAGTTGCAGAGGAAAAAATACTGAAGTGATCTGGGCGTGAAGACTAGCAGATGTTAATTTCTTTTAACCTTAGCTGTGTTAAAGCTAATAAGGAATGTGACTGCCCTCTATAAAGTCTTCTCAGAGACAAAGAAGGGATGGATAAATGTGGGACTACTTAGGGAAATTATTTAAGCTAAGGGACAGCCTTGATGCAGGTAAGTTGTAGAAATTAGTTGTGGGTAAACTTATGCTGAGAGTTAACAGTTTCTAAGAACCAAAGCGGTGAGGTTCTGAAATAGCCACAACGCACAGGCCTTGCTAGTGATGAGAAGAATTTTCAACAGTTTATGAAATTGATAATATAATGTAATTGCTGGCAACATGAGAGGGCTACCCTGGATGACCCAGGAAATTCTTTGTCCTGCATTTTGTGTCCTTTTAAAGAAGGCCTTGCAAAAGAAGGGACTGATGGCTACTGAATTGAACTAGCAAAGAGTTCAAGTAGGGAAATGACTTCTCACTTTTCAGTATGCTATAATAATGTTAGTGTTACTTTTAACAAGTTTTTAAGAGCTTTTCAGGAAGCAGCATTTGTATTCCTGTATTTGTTTAAAACCTGTGACCATAGTAATGTTAAATACAATAAGAAGGAATCAGTCATAGAATCATGGTTGGAAAAGACCTTTAAGATCATTGGGTCCAACCGACTCCTAAATTCATTGTAGGAAGTACAGTGATATAATAGAACATCTTGCACTCTTCTGTGTTAAAGAAGGCAATGATTGTAAGAAACTCTTCGTATCGAATGGCTTTCAGAAGTAACTTATTAGTAAAGGATTTGTCCATGATGAAAGTGAGGAAAAATATGTAATTTTGGTAGTGTAAAAGTAATGGCAACCTAATTATTGACTGATGCCTCTGTGAATGCTTTTTATGTATACTATTTCTTCTGTTCCACTAGGCCACACTGCAGTTGTGGGCAATTCTTTTATTTTCTTGGCTCACTCGGTAGCACATTTCAGTTATCCCAGAGATGGCCATAGAAGTTGAAATACCTTTTCTTTCAATATCCAGGGCTTTATGTAAATTAGTGTAATTGTTTTGTGATATGCTTCACACTTGGTTTTAGTCATCTTGGGGCTTGTGCTGGTTTTGGTTGTCCAGCTGCTTGATTTTGCCAAGAATAGAAGACTATTTTTCTAAATGGCACATGAACCTTAGCTTCAATAAACCTTAACTCTGCTTCTTTTACTTTATGGCTCTCCTTCCTGCTTCCTTCTTCATGACCTCAAAGGACTACCACCTTGCTTTATTACTCAAGGTATTTCCTGTGTGTCTCATCCGTTTTGATTGCTGACTATTCTGTAATGTCAAAGTGAATAACGTGTTCATTTCTAATTTTTTGATACTCTTTGGTTTTGTTTTCCCACATCGATTTCGCAGCAGGAATACTTTTGTTTCTTGTTCCCTTATTAGTGATGAATTAGTAGTGATGACTTTCCATCTCAGTTTTTCATCAGATTTGGTTTTTATTATTGCCATATTCACTGTTAATGCTATTTAAACTAGGGACCATAATTCCAACTTCTGATGAACATAGGTGCATGGCGTCAGTGAGATCAGTCAGACTTTGCTAAGAAACAGGTTTCTCTGCACTTAGTATTATAAACTGTTTCTATACTCCCTGATGTATTTAATCAGTACTTAAATCTGAAAAGAGTAAAATCAACCTCAGATAACTTTCTTTAATGCAAAGGTACTAAAAGTGGTTTTAGTCTACTTGGAATGCTGTAGTCATACATACTTTTATGAAAGATTCTCTCTGAAAAGAAGTTCTCAAAACAGGCTGCATATGACTTGGGAGAGTAGGGGGAGGCAGCTATAACGTTGCTTTCTGAATGAAGAAAGGGTGGAAATAACTACACAGAAAAGGACTGTAGCTCCAAAGTTGCTATGGGAGCTTCTTAATGTCCAGTTAGGATAAAATTTGAGGAGGAAAACAACTACATTTGCGAGTAAACACTCCAAGTGAATTCTCTTGTTAATTGAAAAGAATTCTGGTTTATCTTTAAGTAGATACTTTGAAAATAAATATGATTTGAGTACTATTATTAAATGTAATTTCAAGGGCAGTACATTTTTCTTGGAAGGAGGAATACTCATAATTACAGGAAAGTCTTATGATTCTTCTTTTCAGTCCTCACCACTTTTTTTCAATGTAAAATTGCTGTTTCTGTTGGTTTTAATAACTAAAAACCCCAAGAACTGATAGTACTGAGATTTGGACCTGTAATTTCTGACTGAGCGGAGCTTTCAAAAGTGTTTTTGTGATGATATGCAGAGCAAAACAGATAGCATGTTACAAATTCTGTCGAAAATATTTTGGAGTATAAATAAGCACTAAAAGGCAATAAAACCCTAGCTTCTTTCCCAGAATCGTAATTCTGATGGTGTGTTTTCCTGGAAACTAGGAAAGTAATGACATGACACTGACATGGCAATGGGTACAGAAGATGATAGTTCATTAGCAACTACCTGTGAGAGTGTTTTCTGCTGTGGTGTATCTCCTACTTGCAGATGTCATCTCAAGATGAAGGTGTTAAGTTTAACACTTCTGGTCTTAGTCGTCTGTTCTTTCTCATCTGCAACTTCCCCAACCAGGCAGCTCTACCCGAGGTCCAATCTATTTGTCTGTTCTTTTGTTTGTTTTTCCCACTGTGTGTCAAGAATGTAACAACTCAGGTGATGTTAAAGCAATTATTAAAAAAAAGTGGGAGGATGAGGAGGTGATACCACATGATATTTTCATGTCATCTACAGACTTAATCAAAAAATACAGATAATATATCTATAGAGTAACAATTTTCATTGGAAATGCTGAGTAGTATTTAGAATGGGTTTCACCTACTGCACTTTGGGGTTGCAAAGACTTTGGAAGGGAATGTGGCATCTTTGGCAGCGCTTTCCTTATGTAAGTTTCCAAGTGAGAAAAAAATTTCACTTGCAGATTCTCTTCCTTCTATCACCTGAAATGCATGTAACTTCATTTCCTATGGAAACGAAAGAAATGAAGACTGCAGTGGTCTGTGATCTACTTACCACGTATTTACTCTAGTGTTCTTGTCCTGCATAGTGAATTCAATACTGGTGGAAAAGGGAGAGAAACCCCTTAAAACCTGGGGAGGACAGTTGCTGAGCCTTACAACATTATTGATCAAGGTGTTCAACCTCTCCATTGAACTGTCTGGGACCTTCTTCTTGTTACACCTCTAGCATTTCCTTCCTTTAGAAGGTTCTAATAAGGTGCAAAACTGAACTTTTCATTTCAAAAGAAATTTGGATCTTAAATAATCAGACAATTGCGTGAAGTTCAAGTTTCTGTAATATTAAAGAAAGCACTGCAGGCTTAGTGAATTTGTAATGACAAAGCCTTTCCATCTTGTCAGTCTTCTATATTCCTAACTTGCCTGGGTGCTAACTTCTGTTTTAAGGCAATGTGTTCAGGTGGGGAAAAGGTAGGAGTGAAGGAGGAGCAAAAAGACGTTGGGGAGGAAAAAGAAAAACAAGCAAGGTAGAAAAACTCTTACGACTGGGACTTCAAACATGCTGTTTAGGTTTTTTTTGTTTTTTTGGAGTTGTCTGCTGCCCTTCACTTTGAAAGCAAGGAACTCATTTTCTCCCCTGAAGTAGTAGTTGATTGCAGATTTTCATTAAACAGATAATTTAGGATCAACAAAGCAGTTGCTTTTTTTAATTATACTTATCAAAAAATAACAGATAAGGAATACGAAACTCTTCAAAGACCTTTGACTCAGGTTCTGTTTTTGGTAGGGGGAGAGGAGTTGTTTGTGTGGTTTTTTCGTGAGGTTTTTTTTTTCTGAAATCTGAAGCTACCCTGCACTACCACAGTCAAACTGGAAAGACCTAATTTCTTAACAAGTGAGTCTAAAACAGTTAAAGAAATGTGATGAATTCTTAAAAAGAACAAGTTCCTATCCGTTTGTTTACGGTGGAAGCAGTTGCATGTGCCTATATGTGAATTTCTGCCCCCCCCCCCCCCNNNTGGGCCTATATTTGTATTTCTCCCCCCCCCCCCCCCTTTTTTTTTTAATTGGGGGTGGAGGGCGATTGCAGGTATGGAAAGAGAACTTACTTTTTTTTTTCCTCCTTCATTTTGCAGGATACAGGACACCCCTGCACAGCCAGTGATCCAAACACCTGTCTCATGCCAGTATCTCCTCAGCATTTCATTGATCTCTTCAAATTTTGAAATGTTCAGTAGCTGTTCTCCTGTGTTTCGTGGCCATTTTTGTGAAGAGTCAGGCAGGATACGTTACGCTTTTTGTGCAATATATTTAAGTGTAATGTTTTGTTGTAGTTTAAAAAAAAAAATATGGGGGGAGATTATCAGACAGGCTTATTTGGCATACAGTTTTTCTGCAGAAGAGAGCTGAGGAGAAGATGACACATTAAGAAAATTTCATTGTCAAGAAATTCGCAGTGGACTTTTTTCAAGTCAAGAAAGACCATTTTAATCTCAACTTTAAATCCAGCCTTTTGACGCCTTAATCATTGGTTAAACTTATGTGGGGGAGTTTTGAAAATTTCATGGAAGCATTAAACTACTTTTACAGGGACCAAAGGAGGGGTTTTATGTTAATCCTTCTTTCTTTAAGTCACTGTTTTCAAAACATCTCCATATAATTTGCACTATTATAAAGAATAGGGCAATATTCTCTTGTGCTCCTAATACATCAGTTACCAAGGTGGCATTAATCATGGTGAGCTAGTAAATAAAATATAGCTGTGGTTGTAGCTGTTGTTGAACCTATGAATGAAGGAAATCAACCAATCTTTGTACATACATTATGCAAAAATATTTATTTTTCTTAAGGACTTTATTAAACACATAACCTATCTCAGCATATCCTGCATATCTCAAGAGACAGATCTGGGGCTGCTGGAAAGTAATTTTTTTTGATGGCTACAGCTGTCACTTATACTGTTTGGTAAGTCTACAAATGCCACTGCATTAATTCATCTTCTAAGAAGAAGACATTGAAATTTAATGGGAATGGAGTTGCTTGTTTCTGGACTGGTACAGTGGCAGGACATTATACTACCAACTGAGGTTCTAACCTGACAAGTCTTTACAAGCTGTGGGAAACACTGAAAGTCAGTCTGAGCTGAAGCACCTTCTGCCAAGTTAATCGGATGATAAATTCTCCAGGAAGCTATTTTCTTCTATCCTGTAGAACAAAATTAATTGCTTGGCTTAGGCAGGTAAAGGAAAAATTAGAGGAGTTTTGGGTTTGTCAATGAAATTTAACAAATAATATGTAATGTACAGAAAAAATAAATCATGTACTATATTCTGCACTTGCTTGTTCTGAATCTGGTTTTGTACAGTGTAATAAATCATGCTTTTCTCTATTATTCCTAGATGTCTCTTGTGCATACAGATGAATCCATTTGAATTTTATAAGATCTTGCTATAACCTGTTCTCTGTAGTAATTGCTAATGGAATGAGAAGCATACAAGAAGTCCAAGTGACATTGCTTTTCAGTAACTGGTTGTATTAGCACTTTTTTAAATAGGATAGCTGGACGGTTAATAGGCTGTACAAGAAGAGGAGAATACTTATATCCTCAGGAGATAGTTTTGTTTGCTTTAACTTACATTTCAGTGTTATACCAACCTTATCCATCGAATTTGCTGATAGGTGGATTTTTCAACACAGGGTTTTGTGTTTTTTTTTCTTTCTTTCAATTAAGGTACCTGCTCTGGCTATGGTAGTGATCAGGTGTGGAGCCAATGACATCCATTCTTATTCCTGTTCATTCAGAATGCTGCTGCAAGCCTCACTTTCCTAGCCTAAGCACTGCTGTAGCCACTGGATTTGTTAAGGAACGACAGCTATTAACAACAGTTTGCACCCCCTTTATTTAACTAATGTAATGGTTGCAGACCTGCTTTCCTGTCTATGTGACCTACGTAACCTTGACAGTGGTTGGTGATGGCTGGCATCCACTAACCACTCCTTTAACACAGTTACAGTTTTGCTACCCTTTATGAAACTTCGTTAAATATCCACATGGATGCTACTTACTTTCTTTGAGAGCTTTAAAGAAAGGCTCTAAACTCAGCGTTGGGTTTAATACTATGCTTTTCATCTGTCGTGTTCACTGAAGGTCTCTGATCAGGGACTGCAAGGAATCATCCCTCCTGCAGACAGAATGCGCACTCTTAAGGGACACACCATTACCTGGGAAGCTGCCCACTACTAAAGATGCAAATAATGTGAGAACTGGGGGGGAAAAGTATTAAGATTGCTGAGAGGGACCTTCCCTAGCCTCTAAATTGAGGGGGGAGAGAGGTGAATTAAAATGGTTTGGAAAAATCAGTGTCTGTAATAACTGCTTTTCAGTTCTCTTGCAAATGACAGGCTGAAGGACAGGTTCAGAGACGTTTTCTGGTGTATGCCGTTAAGGGTAACAGGGCCCTCCCACGGGTCTGAGGTGGCAGTGCCTAAGACAACAAGAAAGAGGACTCTAGCTTGTAGTCTGGTACTCCAGAGGCTTCATTCTACAGTCATAGAATGGTTGAAGGTGGAAGGGACTTTTCTGCTTAAGCAGGGCTAGCTAGAGCTAGTTGTCCAGGACCATGTCCAGGCAGCTTTTGAATACCTTCAAGGAAGGAGAGTCTGCAAGCTGTGCCAGTGCTCAGTCACTCTCACGGTAAAAAAAGTGTTTCCTGATGTTCAGACAGCACCTCCTGTGTTCCAGCCTCTGGTCCTTTCGGTGGAGCCCAGTGACAAGAGCCCGGCTCTGTCATCATTCCACCCTCCCTTCAGGTATATATTGATGTGATCCCTCCTGAGTCTTCTCTTCCCTAGGCTGAACAGTCCCAGCTCTCTCAGCCTTCCCTCACAGGAGAGATGCTCCAGTTCCTTCATCATCTCCATGGCCCTTTGCTGGGCTGTCTCCAGCATGTCCCTGTCTCTGTTACTGAAGAGTCCAGAACTGGACCCAGCACTCCAGGCAGGGCCTTGCCAGTGGAGAGGAAGGATCACCTTGCTCCACCTGCTGGCAACACTCCTCCTGATGCAGCCCAGGATACCATTAACCATATTTGTGGCAACGGCACATTGCTTGGTTCACATTCGTCCACCAGGACTCCCACATCCAAAAGCCAGTAAGGTGGCTTTTTAAAGCTTTCTTCCAGGTTTAAAAAAAAAAAAACAACCTCCAAAAAAAACCAGAGATGTGCACACATGCCCTGAGAAGCATTTCAGTGCAGGGCTATTCGAATTTTTTTTTTTTTTTTAAATCTGAAAGACCTTGAGCGCAGAATCACGCTATCTTGAGCAGTGTTACAAGCTTTTAACACTCAGCAAAACTGAGTTCTGGGAGTAGTTCCACAAGCTAGTTGTATATTTAGTGAAAATATGTCTTAGACTAGGCAAGTAACAGAGCTTGATTAAGAATCATAGAATGGTTAGAGTTGGAAGGGACCTTAAAGATCACCTAGTTCCAACCCCCCCTGCCATGGGCAAGGACACCTCCCACTAGACCTGGTTGCTCAAAGGCCCATCCAACCAGGGCTTGAACACTGCCAGGGATGGGGCCTCCACAGCTTCCCTGGGCAACCTGTTCCAGTGCCTCATCACCCTCAGAGTGAAAAATCTCTTCCCAAGAGCTATGCTAAATCTACCCTCTTCCAGCTTGAAGCCATTACCCCTCATCCAATCACTACATGCCCTTCTAAAAGAGTGACTACATGGTGTGCAGTCATAATGCATAAGAAGATACATTTTAATTGTGTCACCTAAGCAAAAAGCTAAGGCAGTGATTTTGATCAACAGGGTTTGTGTTGTGGTTTTAGTTTTGGGGTTTTTTAATCTCTTCATGAGATGGAAAGGAGAGAGGATTTCACATTCGTGATAACGATCTTGTTAATAAATACCTCACCTGTAGTAAAGAACATATTTTAATGACTTGAATTAATCTCATTGCCCTTCACACCCACCCTTACTCATGTAGCCTAAAGTGTTGTAACCCATGAGGTTTATGGGTTAACCCTCCACTCTTTGGCCTCCTGTGTACTGCCTGTCCTATGCAAAGAAAGGCAGGCGCTCTCCTAAAGGGGAAAGCATGCCTTGAAATGTGTACCAAATCACTACAGGGTTCTTTTGCTCCACAGCTTTTGTCCCAACACCTGGATCTGATTTTGCAGGGACAATGACAGGAAACCACATTCTCACTGTGGCCCCTACATGATCACTTTACGGTCTCAAGTGATTTGGGTTTTATTGTATTCTAGTCCTGAAAAACAACACTGATTCAAAGGCAATCAACACATTCTCTGCCACAAGTCCACAAGGAGCTTGAAATTCCAATTTTGAAAAATAGGATCTTCTGTCCATCTTCCCAACACCTGCCCCAGCCCCAGGCATTATCTCCAAAACCTGTCTCTGACAGACTCCAGACCTGTTGGATTACAGTCTCTCCCAGCAGTTTTGTTCTCCTGTTTCTGGGAAAAGACACTAAAGACAGTAGACGTGGACCTGTTCAGAGAGCACTGAGTGAGCCCTTCTATTTGGATGTCAGACAAGACTGAGGTTCTTTCTTACCTGGAAAAAGCAGAGGAGCGGAACCCTGCTCCTTTCCTTTCCCCTGCTTCCCATCCCTGGGAAATACATGAACTCGCTTTTGGAGAAGGAAGCAGCTGAAACGTGAGAAAAAAACCCTAGCTCAAACAAAGAGATATCCACTAGGAATAGGGCTGAAAGACCAGTGGCGTTTTGTGGAGTAGAAGGCAGAAGCAACGCAGGCTAGCAGAAAGGAGAGGGTGGAATGGAGAACAGGAGCACAACGTTTTGGATTTGCCTGGTGCACAAATTAGCATATTTACAGCTCCAGCATTGGCAAAGAAAGAATTTTATTAGCTAAAGTCTTACATAAGAGTGTATTTTCGAGCCAATAATCATTAACGTAATTCATACACTTGTAGAGTAAGGAGGCAATGAGCAAGAGGAAAAATTTATTATTTTTGCATTTATGCTATTGCTCTCAACCTCTAAGGCTTGGCATATATATGTACATATAGAAGGGGAGCGAGGCGGATTTCTTAAGCCTCATCACTTGAAGTCAGACAATTGCACCAGAAGCTGATTTCATCAAAAACCTTCAAACTTCACAAAATCGGTCACAGATACTTTAGCATTTGATACTTAGAAGTCCTGTAACCCAAATTTAACCAACCAAGTACTTCATAGCTTCTTACAGAAGACACGGGGAAAGTGCCTGAGAAGTCACTCTGCAATGGCTAGAGAGAAACGGGACGCTAAGTCAAGCAGCATACTGAAAATGGCATCGGGTGCTTAACTTTTGACCAGAGAGAGAGCAAGACTTATGTGCAGCAAGGTCAAACATATGAATCTTCATCTGGGAACCTGTCACCTGCACTGTTATTTTGAAAAGCTGAGGAGAGCTCACCTCTTTTGAAGTCCATGAGAGGTCCCATTTCACTCCAGATCTTCACAGTTAACCATGAATTTTGGAAACTCCCTGTCCCAAAAGCTACATTTGAGACTGTGTTGTGTCCCATGTCACATGCGCCTTCCTCTCCCCTGTGCCGTGGCAGGCATTGATGCAGTTGCAGAGTCAGCCTGTCCGTTCAAGTTGCTGATCCAATCAAAATCAGAAATTAGTAATATTTCTAAGGAAAATTTTCATGGAACTGTTCTTCCTCAGCCTTTTCACAGCTGAACCTACTCCACTCGCATATAATAATTAATTTTCTCTAGCCCTCAGGCAATATTTAATCATGGAGCTAGATGTTCAGGTACTCACCTAAGAAAAAGAAAGGGTCAAAGCATTACGGCCAGATGTGGGCAGCAGCTGCCCAGCACTACGGTCCACCCTCCTGTTTTCCCAATAAGCGGTCCTAATGAAGAGAAATGTTTTCCTTTCATACGTGGGGCAGAGTAATGCTAGACCCTTAATATCCAATTAAGGTTGCCAATTCAATACAAAGATACCAACATTAAATAAAGCAAACAATATCAAATGTTTGGAAAGAGCTGTTAAATTACGGTTCAGAATATTGAAGTATTAGCTAATTATGCTATTCATTTGCGCCCTTTCTATGCTTTCAGCTGCAAGGCTCAGGTCCAACCCCTTAAAAGACACTGGAACATAATTCCCAACTCCTGCACAGTTCAGCAGGATGAAGGTTACCTTTAAAACTTATGTCTGTGCCTGAGGACATGACAGATTAAGTGGATTCAGAAGGTGGCAGAGGTGGGGGTGCCACTAAAACTGGCTTTCTTTTCTTTCGATTCCCCTGGGCGGTTCTCTGTGCAGCACACAGACCCATCCCACTGCTTTTCAGACATGCTGGTAATGCTTATTTCCTGCAGGTTTATGTGTACGTTCTTCTACAGTGAAGAATAAAACATGTTCAGCTTTATATTTGTTGTGCTTTATGGGTAGTTAGTCATTGCACCTTCAGCTGAAAGCCTTTCTAACGATTTTCAAGGCATACACAAACAGACACTACTTAATTCTAAATTTACTTTTTTTTTTCATATGCTCTTTCCATTTGAATGCTCTGTTTTTCTATAGTATTTATAACAAAATAATAATGGATGAATAATCCATTTGCTGAAGTCAGTTGTTATTCCCACACAATGCCTAGACTACAGAACCAAGTTCTGCGTGCTTGGAGCACCTCTCCCCATGATTGGTCCCCGCTAGTCTCTCAGACACAGCAGTTTTTTTAGATTTTCCTACTGGAGACTTTTAAAGCTGTAAACCTGTAGTCCCCTTAACTCCGCGGTGTCCCTTTAGAACTTGGCTAATTTATAAAAGCAACGCTTTGGCGGTATTTTCAGAAGTCACTAAAACTAGAAAAGCTCCTGCAGCAGCATGTCCCAGCCTGTAACTCTGCTGTTTTCCCTTCATCGGCTGCACGCTGCGTGGCCGGATCCTGCGCCTTCAGCTGCAACCCTTCCCCTCCTCTCACACTGAAGCATGACCATGTGCAAACAGTCACTGGGCAAAAGCGAGACCACCACTAACTAGGATGGTGTTGCTCCACTGGCTAGTCAGCCATCTCACATCAAATGCAACAACTTTAACAAGTGAGGTGGGGAGCACCCCAACCCAAAACGCCAGCAGCTGGTGTGCTCCTAAGAGGCCCATGAACCAGTCTCTGCTCCAATTAAAGCTGTGTGAGGCCTTCAACCCATTGCAGGTACATGCATCATAGCCACAGGAAGAGACAACAGGCCACCCACCGTACGCACTTCTGACAAGGAGGCTCACACACACGTATTTTGAGGATCTGGCCCCACCAGTAAGTCTGCAATGACCCTTTGTGCAGTTTCTGATTGCTCGAAACAGTGTGGCTGTGGCCAGGCGCAGAGCACGCAAACTACAGACTCATCCATATCCCGGCCTGTATCAGGAATAGTGTGGCCAGCAGGACTAGGGAAGTGATTGTCCCCTTGTACTTGGCACTGGTGAGGCCCCACCTCGAATACTGTGTTCAGTTTTGGGCCCCTCACTACAAGAAAGACATTGAGATTCTGGGGCATGTTCAGAGAAGGGCAACGAAGCTGATGAGGGGTCTGGAGCACAAGTCTTACAAGGAGCAGCTGAGGGAACTGGGGTTGTTTAGCCTGGAGAAGAGAAGTCTGAGGGGAGACCTTATCACTCTCTACAACTACCTGAAAGGAGGCTGTAGAGAGGTGGAGTTTGGTCTCTTCTCCCAAGTAACAAGTGATAGCACAAGAGGAAATGGCCTCAAGTTATGCCAGGGGAGGTTTGGATTGGATATTAGGAAAAAATTCTTCACCGAAGGGTTATCAAACATTGGAACAGGGAAGTGGTGGAATCACCATCCCTGGAGGTATTTAAAAGATGGGTAGACGTGGTGCTGAGGGACATGGTCTAGTGGTAACTTGGCAGTGCTAGGTTAATGGTTGGACTTGATGATCTTAAAGCTCTCTTCCAACCAAAATGATTCTATGATTCTACAAAACGGGCAAGTTCCAAATAATGCTTCATAAATTAACAGATTCGTAGGCTTAGAGGCAATCAATCAAACAAACAAACAAACAAACAATCAGTATCTCTAGCATGTAATTCATCCAGTAAGAGGGAAAAAAATATCCTGACAGTAACAGTGAATCATCAAAATCATCTGAGACACCAAAAAGCAGAATTCAAAGACAAATGCTGAGAACAAGCCTCACCAATAGTATAAAAGACTGTGACAACAGAAGTTAAATTAATGAGAAATTAATTGTTAGGCAAGTTGACATGGTCAATAACAAAAATAAAACCAGATCGAATCAGAGAACAGCCCACGCTTACTGATGGTGAAGAGTTTAAGAGCTGACAATTAAAACAAGAGGAGGTAAATTTGGCCTGTGCCTTGCTTGGAGGATTAGAAAGCTTAGGTCATACCTGAGAGGAAAATGGGAACCAGAAGCTGGTAATCTTAGAGATCTCAGAGAATCTGGTAAGAGAGCAGAGAAAGGGAGGAGGCTTAAAGTATAGTATTTGAAGAAGCAGGATACTGGATGGAGCTGTTTAGTTCAACTAAAACTTCAATAGTTTCATCCCACCACCATTTCAGTTCTTCCTGCAAGCTGACCATATGCTGCCTTCTGAACCTACGTTTAAAGGTCCTACTACCCGTACTTACCTTCTACATTTTTTGATCAATTAAGTCTAATTTATAGGCATAGTAGTATGGAATAGATCTGGAGAAGTGCCTCCCATGAGTTACACAACACCAGTCTTAAAGGCATCCAAATCCTACATTTTGTACCTGTGCACAGGGGATATTCTTTCCAGTTGCTCATCACAGCCAAAAATCCCATTCTTGAATGGAATAACTGAGAAAAAACACTAAGAAAAAGGACTAGCGTGTGTCAAGTTTCTTAATTCTGATTCTCTAACACTAAATCACAGAATCACAGGGGTTGGAAGGGACCTCTGGAGATCATCTAGTCTAACCCTCCTGCCAGAGCAGGTTCACCTACAGCAGGTTGCACAGGATGGCTTCCAGGAGGGTTTGGAATGTCTCCAGAGTCGGAGACTCCACCACCTCTCTGGGCAGCCTGTTCCAGTGCTCTGCCACCCTGAAAGGAAAAAAGTTCCTCCTCATGTTTAGATGGAACTTCCTATGTTCCAGTTTGTGCCCATTACCTCTTGTCCTATGACTGGGCACCACTGAAAAAACACTGGTGCCATCCTCCCTTTAAGTATTTATAAGCATTGATGAGATCCCCCCTTAGTCTTCTCTGGTTACCACTGTCCTAATAATAAATATTAATACTAACCCCCCTAGAACATTCTCAGATGTTCTGGACTTCTTACTTCTCTTTATAGGGTGCTTCATTCCTCAATGCTAGAACATCTGCTCCTTCACTTGTCTTGAAAACCTTCCCCCTGTCCCCAGTGCAGCCAACAGGCTGTCTACCTTGGCCACAACAGTTTGGTTTGACATGCACATGCTCTCTTGCAGGCAGATGTGCAACAGCCATGCTACGCAGACAGGTTAACACACTTCAGGAGACATGCAATTTTATAAAACAAAAATACCCAAAACAACATGTATATATTTCATTAAGTCTCCAATTTTCAAAATAACCCTATGTGCAGCATTACTGTATCTGTAGTATGACTTCTGGGAATCTTGTGCTCCATCCTATCAAACAATAGTTTACTTCCTAATGGGAAATGATGCTTGACTTGTTTTCCTTTGTTTGTCCTGTCAAATGTTGGTTGCCAAGTTTCTGTCCAAATGTTCAAAAGACAAACTGTTTACAGGCATTAAACTGAAGGCAAGTCTGCCTAAAAGTGGGTATCCATCATGAGAGAAACGGCAAAGATCAGGTCTTTATGCAATCAGAGAGGAGGTCTTTGCATATGTGACCCAAAAAAAAGCTAATAGGGCACAAGTACAAAAATAAAACAAAACAAAGAATAATTAAGAATCATTATCTTGCACATAAGAAAGCTTTAGCAGCAAATAAATAACAATATACCAAGTACAGTACTTGGACTCTGGATACACGAATCTCCCTTCCCTTCTCCAGCACAAACACGCACACCACACTATTTTCTCCATCTCTGCAATACCAGAAGCATTTAGCAGTGTAATGTTGTGGAGAAATCATGAGACTGCTGTACAAACAAGGTGTTCAAGACAACAGCATTTGGGGGTTTCAAGAAAAGAGGTACAAGATAAGAAAGGCCAGAAGACATTGCTAACTTTAAATGAATGGTTCTGTATCAAATCTGAGCTGGTTTAGTACACAACCTCAAAGAATTAAACTAGCCAATTCTCTGAAAAATTATTTAAACTCAACTGTTCAATTAGTCTTCTCAGTACAAGGGATTAGAGCAACTACAAAGCAAAATACCACATGATTATTTTCAGCAGTGGACAAACTAGTCTTACAAAATACAGCTGTGCATTCTTCTCTGCAGAGAGTAATGCTTTTTCTTTTCCAATAAAACTCACAGTTCAAAACATGTTATTAAGCTTTCACTTGTGTTAGGTGGGTTTCGAGAACACAAAAATTTAAGTGCCAGCCAAGCTTTTACCAGATTATATTCTTTTCAAGACCATAATATTAGCTTTCTTGTATCTTTTTGTAATTACTAGACACAAGAGTAGGAAAATTTTCTTCCCAAATACAGAGCAGGTATTTCTTTATTCAGTATCAGTGATAAGAGCTGCTAAATATCACATGGAAAACCATCTTCTCCTTATACTTTGTTTACTATTATATATTTCATATAATTTCCTGTTATTTATATCCCTACTTTCTGATTGTTTTCATAGTTTTTATTACTTTGTAACTATAGAAGAAGCATTTTTTTCTTATATTATGCTGGTTGCACTCACAAGAAATGCAACTCTCTCCTTTCAATTTCTAAACTGGATTCTTTCCCTACCTGTCGGATTCCTTGTCTTGTATGGCACAAAGCAGCCATGCTACAAGAAATTTTTGAGACAGACAGACATCTAATGATACAGACCTTTGCAAACTATCACCAGTGACTAAGCCTTTTAGGAAATTATTTTTCTTCTTCATAGTGCTGCTTTCATTTCCTAGACACCTGCACATCAGAAACCAACTAGCAGGCACTCAGGAAAAAAAATAAAAAATTCAGTACAAACAGTTTATATATGCAAGAAACAGCTAAATAACACACACATTTATGTTCTTTTCAGACTGTACAGGGATAGGACATACAGTTTTGTCATCTGCTATTCACATACATTAACAAGCATTTCAAAAAGTCTTGGAAATTGAGACAGATGCCAGGGCAAATTCACCTGGGCAGGGTCCTTGTCTACCCAGGGTCTGGAAATGCAGGTCCCTCCACTCCCTGTCATCTGCCCAGATGTGCATCTCACCCACCTGGGTATAGTCAGAAGCATCTCGCTATAGGGGGTTTTCCCTAAGAATGTAACTTGTATGAATAAAACATATTGTTTCAGCTAGTTCACACACTCCGATAACAAACATTTTGCCTAAATGTTCCCTGCTAAGTCTATTTAGACAACAACAAAGCCAGCAGACTACAGTGGAAGAAAGAGAAGCTGACAATAGGCTTCTTTCTATAGCCGATCTACTGGTAATAGCGGCTGCATCTCACTTTTGTCAGAGTCCAGGAGACCAGGTCTCACCTCGTTATGGGCCCATGTATGCAAAAAACATTCCAGGTCCTCCAGTTTACATGTAGCTGGTGAAATGTTCAGGGAAAGAATGCTGCTCTGCCCAAGCTTTCATAACAGCCAACAAATTTTTAAAAAATAATGTTTAAACCAATAAATACCAGTAAAACAAAATATTTGCAGTTTGTCAAAACCAATGAATTCTTCCCACTGTGAAAGCAATGGGTGATGCTTTAAATCTAGGCTGCTGCAGCTTCCGAGACAGCATGATTCACTGACTTTGGACAAACATAACTATAACTCCCTTGGCAGTATTCTACAATGACGCGAGTAACGTCCACACAGATGGAAACAAATTCACATGACAAATAAAATAGGACAAAAAAAAATAAAAATCAAAGAATAAGTCATTTCAGTTCAAACTAAATCTTTATTCATATGGAAAATACTATTTCTCTTTTCAAATGATGCTAATAAATAAAAATACTCAGAAAGAACTTTGCTTAGAGTTACGTGACTAGTTGTAGCCACATGAAGCTTTTAATTCCCATTAAAACCACGCCAACAATCATGCAGATTGGCTATGAGAAAGCAATATAAACTATATTTTATTTTGTGCAATCTTATCATACAATCTTAATGCTACCTTCTTCTAAACCATTTCACATGGATTGAAATGCAATTTCAAAACAAATATTTAGGGACATATTCTACACTTATTCCACATATGGAGTTGTGTATAGCTTAAGCCCATAGATGTATAATGCAGTTAAGCATCTAAAGAAGATAAAAGAAAAGAGGACCCCATTCTGAAAATTCAGACAAGTTTATAAACATAAGAGAAGAAAAGCTCACACCAGTGAGTTCTCAGAAAACAAATACATTATTAAAGCATAACAATAAATTATATTAAATTTAATAATGTTCATCCTTAGAACAGTTATTTCTGAGGAAATATCACTTCAAAAGCACACCAAAACTTTCATCACTAGGAGTTAAACCTTAAGTTTACACATCTGAATTTCCCACTTGGATGCAATTTTGTTTTATAATAGGCTTCAGCTTTGTGAGCATATTCTTTATCATACATTTAAAAACAAATTGAAAAATGTTGCAGTTAAGCTGTGCATCAAACACATCATCCAGGTGAGAAACAGGCACTTGACAGTATAATGTGCAAGGCAAAACCTTTACTGGTCACAGTAGAAATAGTTTCTTCAAGAGCGAAATTAAAAGTTCTCAGCCCATCTTTGAGAGCAATATATTGAGGGCTGCTAGCAGATCTTTTTCTGTTCTTTTCAGTCAGCACCAACAACCAAACTAAATACTAGCTCATGCCTTAGAGGGTATTCCATAAACTATAAAATGCAGCATACTTTACCCAAGAATACCAGTTCTTTCCTATAATTAACCTCAGCATACATACTTGCCAAAGGCAAATACAGAGTTTACTCACAGACTAAATGATGCGATACAAATGCTAACCCTTTCTCCTCTATTAGCATTTTTTAAAATATATAATGCCAATTTTACAAATACATTTGCCAGTTACAAGATCCTGCTTTGTAGCACAAAACACTGATGTTCTTTTATATAAACTTAAGAGCAATGTCTTTTAACATCCTATTAATACCGGAAAAAAAAACCAAAAAAAAACCAAAACCCAAAACATTTTGCTACAGTTTCCCTCCAGGCACATCTCAACAGGAATCTCCAAAAAACAGCTATGCAGGAACTGTAAGCCAGAAAGCTATACATGAATTGGAAGAGAGAGGAGAAAGAGACAGCTAAGAAAGGAGTCACGTGGCAGTAACAGAAACAAGGTCCAAGCTTAGAAGAAAATTGCATGCATCCCTTTTCATCAGCATAAGCTTCTTGCAAAAATATGTTTACAAGATATCCATTATATAAAGGTATATGCCTTCTTGTAAAAAAGCTGATTTTCTCTGAAATGCTAACTTGATCTTCCGACTGTACTGGCCATATTGCTAGGCTGTCAACAAGCTTTCAGTTCTGTTATACCAGTTTAACAATCAGGAGAGAGAAAAGGCCTACTGTTAATTTTTTATGAAACTTTTGGTTTGATTTTTTTCCATGAATGTTGAAGTAGTATTTATATAGGTCATATAAACAAAATGGAAACCAACTTTGGATCTGACATCAGCCGCACTGCTAATGAGAGACAATATGCTAGAAAGAGGCACTTTTAGTATTCTTATATACATTTCAAATCTCAAGTTTAACACTTCATCTTTTACCAAAAATTAAAATATCAGTAGCTAATAAGACCGAGCTTTATAACAAAAATGCTTCAGAAGTTCTGTGCATGCACATACTTGCAATGGCTCAGTTACTCAGTTATCCTGAAAATGCCAGAGTATAATTCAATCACTGCTTATGGGGCGGGGGGGGGGGGGGAAA
>VYXH01004066.1:24610-41183 GCA_013397275.1 Burhinus bistriatus
TTTTCATATGTTAAAAAAAAAAAAATCTTACTCAAACTCTACTATTCCAGGCCTTTTCGGGAAAGACCCCAAACTGGAAAAAGACCCAAATATACCTCAGTGATCTAGTTTATATATAAGCCTGTCTTTCTTCACTAATGATGTTTCATCAAGCCATTGCCACATAATAAAAGCTTAGATAAAAAAACAACAAAAAACCCCCACCTTGCTACTGGTTTTCAGACAGCAATTTAATACAGAGAACTAGATTAATTTAAATAATATGTGCCTTTAAAAACAGCATTGGTGAAAGACTATTTGGAGACAAGCATTTATACATATGCTTATGTTCAACGTAAAAAAGGATATACCTTCCCATAAACCTTCTTTTCATCTAGAACGTCATACATACTTCAACCTTTGCTGCATTGTTTTGGATACCCAAGCAATCCTCCAGCCAAAAAAACCAAACCAAACCAAAAAAAACCCAAAACAAAACCCAACAACAAACAACACCAAAAACATTTAATAATAAAATCCTGTTAATATCTAGCCACAAGCTTTCCATATTTTAAACTTTGCATAATTTAAAATTTAATTTCATTAAGCCTGATTCTGATTTACAGATATCTTTAAGAACAATTATTAGAAAAGTTCTATTCAATGTCAAGCAGATAGCGTGTGCAGGTCTCCAGATAAAAATTTACAAACTCTGCACTTTCTACCTGTATGTAAATAAGTACCTATGTACACATTGTATCATTCCTTCAATAGTTTCATAAACAAATACTCCCACAATGGATCCATGGAATTTGGTAGGTACATACAAGGGTAATAACTGTGTAGCAGATTCTAACCGATTTATTCTTCTTTCAATTGGTCCTCAGGAAATGTACACTAATCCTTAAGCGATATTTCCACTACTTACTTATTTGTGGTTTCCAAAGGAAACACTGCCGCGATAGTCTACATAAGAGCATCAATGTCCAAGTAGACCATATTTTGCTAATATGTGATAAAACTTACTGCACAAAGCTACTGCACATTAAATGGACTAAGCTGAAAGAAACCTCCTAAGTGCAAGAGTAAAACCAGAACTTCTGCTTACCACGCTTAAGCCTCCTCTTCTACACCTGCCTGCACCAGCGCTGATCTTCTGAAGCATCCTTTCATTCAACTGAAAAGGAGCGAACAGCTCACTCTTGATAGTCTTCTCAGTGGTACCATACTTAAGAATATAAACCTTAGCAAAGGAGGAGGTCAAATACTTATTCGCACTTCCAGAAGCTTTTTTCTAACTACTGAACTGTTTAAGAGAACAATCTTTCTTTTTCACTATGGCTGTCATGTAACTCTGTCACGTACTAAAAAAACCCTCAAAAGAGCCTGCTGCATTTCTGTATTTCTTTTCATTGTTCTTTAGAGACTTTTAACATACACACAAGTGCCACCACCAATGCAGCTGGAACAGTTACAGCTGTATCTGCTGGTAGGTACAGCTCAGGAAGGAAATCTTGAAGTCACCATTCTCTGAAACCATCAGTTTGACACGCAGCAGCTGCAAAGCCAAAAAATGCTGGGAACCTTCACAAAAAGGATGAGACAAATTCAGACAGCAGATCCATAAACGGATACCCTCTAAATAGAGGGATGCACCCACTAATATCTCAAAACAATGATTCTTGGTGTTAGGGGAAGAGGCCCTAGAAACTGGCCAAGCTCTGCTGTCCCTGAACAGCATCTCCCATTGCCACAGTCAAAGACAGACTGCCAGACTAGCTGGGCCAGTCTCTGAATCAGCTGATAATTTCTTACATTCTTACAGGGCATGTGGAGAAAGACCCAGATCCCAGAACAATTACCCTCCTTGCAATGGATGTCAAAGGAAGGTCAATAAGTAAAGAAGAGATGACACTTTGGTAAACTGACTCCTCACCACACCAGGAACTTATTTTATGTAAAAAGATTAAAGTTATGCAAAGTATGAAAATACAGTACTGATATGATCTTAAAGCATCGAGCCACTTGCAGAAGTTCTGTATTTCATTTTTATGATGTAACTGTCTACACAAAACTCAAAAGTACTACTCCTACAATTTTCAGAAAAGTTTATATACATAACTGACTAGCTTGTATTCTCAAACCTTTAAAGTATTTTTCCATGTGTCAGTGGAAAAAGAAATAATTCAACATCCAAAGTTCACAGAATCACACAGCCTTTACAGCTGGAAGGGACCTCTGGAGACCATCTAGTCCAACCGCACTGCTCAAAGCAGGGTCAGCTTGAGCAGATTGCCAAGAATCATGTACAGTCGGGTTTTGAGATCTCCACAGCTGGAGAATCCACAACATCTCTGGGCAACCTGTTCCAGGGCTTGACTGCCCTCGTGGTGAAAACATTTTTTCTTATGTTTAAATGACATTTTTTCTATTTCAGTTTATGTCTATTGCCTCTTGCCCATTCACTGAGCACCACCAAGAAGAGTCAGACTCCATCTTCTTTACACCCTCCCTGCTGCTGGTGTACATGCAGAAACCTTTCTTGTTGTTCTTCATTTTCCTCACCAGATTTAACTCTTGGTGGGCTTCACCTTTTCTAACCCCATCCCTGCATGCTCAAAGAGTGTCTCTCCATTCCCCCCAGGTCACTTGACCCTGCTTCCACCTCCTGTATGCTTCGTTTTTATGTTTGAGGTTTTTCAGGAACATCTTGTTCATGCAGACAGGCCTCCTGCCACCTTTGCTTCTTTCTCTGCTTCATGGGATGGGCTATTCTTGAGCTTGGGGGAGGTGATCTTTGAAAATCAAAGCTGACTTGATATCCCTAGAATAGCACCAGGTGTACAGCCAAAACTCAGGTTTAAAAAAAAATAAAAATCAAGTGGAATGCCCATAAGGGACTGCTAAGAACAGACAGATGTTAGAAAGTCAAAACCTTTAGAGGACCAGATTAGATGCGGCAGTCTACTATTTTTAAAAAATGCCAGTGAGAAACAAAGCAGAAACTTCTCAAGATACTATTTCAGTATTCTGTGAAGTAGGATTACAGACTGGTCTCATACCCCATTTGACTGTGGGAGCATGGAGTATGCTTATCAGAACAGCCATTAATAAAGTTTCTCCCATATCTTCCATTTTAGATTATGAAAATCTATGCAGCACAATGCCCTATGTAATCACCTAAAAGGATGAGTAGAAGTGAAATTACACATACATATTAATCCATCAACTGGCAGACTACTGAAAAAAACATCATCATTGTCTGTCCCAACAGGCATCTAAAGAGCTCAAGCCCAGAGCGCAGATTCTTCCCCTTCAATGCAGGATATTCCAGGTTTTGAAGTACTCTTTCTCCACCATGAAAAGGCTGCCATTTAATTAGCATATCTTCTGAAACTGTAAGTACAAGTAGTCACTTCTAGAACATCATGTGAAGGATGCAGTCTGTATCCCTAGTCAAGCTGTCTGCTGTTTCTCCCCCTTGCTCCCCTCCCCTCTGCTTTGCAAATCCTTCATATCGGTCCCCATCTGTCAGACAGATTCCCAGAAAAGTCTCACAAGGTGGCAGATCTGGTTTATCAGACACTGCTGCTGAACAGGGTCAACCCAGTCCATTGCCTGCTCGCATTAATACTGCCTTCATGACGCTATGGTTTTGTACCTGTGTGATTCTGTGGAAAACCAGTTCAAGTCACTAAGCCAGCAGAAATCTAACAACTCATGCATTTTTTGCATTCCTTTGGGTGATAAGAATCAGTTCATTAAAAGATGTCAGACAGTCACCAAAGAATGTGGAAGTTAGGGGCAATAGCATCTTTTTTGCAGTAGAAGGTATTATATCAGCTCAAGGACCCTCTGAAAGTTGCAGTCATCTATCCACTTTCTTCCACGCATACAGCTTTGTACACCACAGTACGACTTCCCCAAACTCACCCTCTAAGCTCCAGTCTGTAAACTCAACTCAAGTAAGGGTCTTCTGCTTTGTTACCTGTATTGACTCTAGGGAATTGACTGCATATAAATTGCGTATGTTGACTACCATTTTTCTTTCTTTAGATAAAACAGGGAACAAACGTCTACTGACAGTTAACTTTATGAAGTGCCCCAGAAAGGGACAGTTCCTCTTAAATTGGAAGTCTCTAGCAAAATTGAGAAGTATTACTACAAAAAATGACTTTAGGTATATCATTTTTCACATCACCAACAAATTCTGATGATTTACGTGACTCTCAGCCTCTCATACTAGGTAAACAGGTAGTGCATAATAAATGAACAATTGAAGAGTCTACTGGGAAACAGTAAAGTATCACTACGAAGACTTTTCAGTTAATTTTACTGTAAAAGGTACATAGAACATCATTAGAGCTCTACTAGGGGCAAGAAGGTTCATGAAAAATTAGGCTAAAAGGCAACAAACCAGGAATGCCAACAGCTGGGTATAAACTAAAGAAGGAGATCAGTCCTAAAAGCAAGTTTAAAAAGTACATTGCACAAAAAGAGTATGTAGGTATAGATGAACACATACTAAAGAGGAAGACTGTGTAAATTTAACTGGAAACAGTTAAATCCATCCATCAGATGGATGTGGTTAATACACATGAACATATTATGGGAGGAAAAAAGAAGGCACAGAATTCAATCGAGTCAAAGAATAATAGCAAGGATTTGGCACTGTATGTTAGAGATACAAGACAGTTTACATTTCAAAGTAAGAGCTGCAAGTATGTTCGAATATTACTCTGACTCTAAAATCATACTGCTTTATGAGTGGGTGCCACTACTTTCAATATATTCCGGTTAGACTTTTCTACTTCTTGACTGCCTGACCAGCAGGGCTCTGGAGCACAGAAGTCACTCTCTGCCGGCTACAAGAAGCCACACAGCAGAAGTCTTAGCAACCAAGAAGAGCAGTTAGAGGGGATTCTTTCTATATACCTGCAGTGAAAATCAACATATTCAATGCTGTCGTGTAGTTAAGCAGCTAATCCCTAAAAAGTCACTGCTCAGCATGTATGAAATGAGATTTCAAGAAATTATATTTTGGCCAAGTTTTAGCAGGCCTTCACAAGTATTTTCACAGAGGACTGAAAACTAGTGAATCAAAACTCTCTAGCAAAGTAGAGGCTCTCCACAAAACACTTGCAGAAATTTTTTATAAATGTAAACAAAAAGAACGGATTTTCCTCTCAACCTTGACTGAGAAGAAACAATTGTTTGTCCTACAGCTTCCCTCCCTCCTCCCCCTGAAAAAAATGAGCCCAAAATAAAAAGCTAGGGGTGGAATTTCCATATAAGTACCTTACAGTTCAATAAAATTACAACTGTTTTATAATAAAAAAATGCCAATCACCTTTAATTAAAGCAGCGTTGTTCCCGCATTATAGGAAACCTATTCATAACATGCAAGAACTCAAATAGCAGAAAGTAAAAAAACAACCCCCCTCCAAAGTTATCTTCCAGATACCAAAAGCATTTGAGGGGGAAATTTCTCAACTCAACCAACTGCTGGTGTGCAGACCAACAGTTACTCTGTTCTCTGGTGCACACGAGCTGAAACTCCAGGATTTGGCCCTACCAGAATCATGGAATAGTTTGGATTGGAAGGGGCCTTTAAAGGTTCAACCCCCCCTGCAATGAGCAGGGACATTTCAACTAGATCAGGTTGCTCAGAGCCCCATCCAACCTGACCTGGAATCTTTCCAGGGGTGGGGCATCTACCACCTCTTTGGGCAACCATTCCAATGTTTCACTACCCTTATTGTAAAAATTTCTTCCTTCTATCTAGTCTAAATCTACCCTCTTTTAGTTTAAAACCCTTACCCCTTGTACCATTGCAATAGGCCCTGCTACATGTCCCAACACCTCCAATTTCGTTATTAAAATGATTTATTTTGTTTCTCAAAACTCCTTGTCTCTTTTCAAAAGCTAGCCTAATAACAACTGTAGATTAAGTTAACTCAGAAGCTCAGCACGTAGGCGAGACGACCCCTTAGCTTTGTAGAGGCAAAAGGGCCAGGCGCAGCATGAACATGGGTTCCAGATTTTTGCATTTCATGGAGCACCACTAGAGGGTTCACAGCTCCTCACTTTGAGATGTCACAAGGTGTTTTAACCAGCTGTGCCTGCCTTCCAGGAGAGCTGTGAAGAGGGAACCAGGAAACTTCAGCATTGCAGTTAGCCCATCCTCACTGCTGAGTGGACAGCTTCCTGCATGAGCAGAAACTAAGACCGTTTTCCAACCTTTATCTCCAGCCATTAGGACCAGCTCCCACTTCTGCACCTCCAAACCCAGGCCAAAGGCTTTCCTCTGCAAATGGGCATCAGGACGGTCTTAAAACTCAGGCTTTAAGAGACCAGGAAGGCTGTCTCCCTAAAGGGCAGACACACCCTTCACCCACTGCCCTTTTCTTCAAGAACGTCGTTGTTCTTCACCACACTGCTTCAACATGGAGACTGTTTTATTCATGATGTGCATACTGAAAAGGCCACATGTATCAGCCTTTTATTAACATATTAAAGATTTTGGAACTTCTGGAATATCACTATGCTGACAGCTTCTAAGATGACAGAGCAACCAAATAAAATACAGAAGCGCTTTCAGAAACAAGAAGAATGAGAAGATAAGAAGGATAAGGTGCTTTTTTTGTGAATACAGTTTTAAGACAAGAGGACTGTACTTTAAAACACAAAAATACTGCGGCTCAGTTGTTTGCCTGGTGACTTTTTTTTTTTTTTTTTTTTTTTAAGTCAAAACACATACTCACATACTTAGCAAGCCTTCCTGAATGACTAAGGGGCAAAAAAGTTTCACTATAAAAGAAATTAATTGTAAGATTCGTTGCCTAAACATTCATCATCTGGCATAAAATAAACAGTAGTTTATATCTTCATAAAAAGGAATACATTTCTTCTAAAAAGTAGAAAAATGTATAGTACAATCTGACTTATTTTCAGTGAAAATCATGCTGCATCGGAAGTAGAACAAAAAGTAAGAGACAGATGTTCAGTTTATACATACATATTAATGTAAAGTATTCTATTACGCTAATGAAACGATCTTAAAATACTTTTCTCTATACCTACGGCATTTAAAAACAAGCTCTAGCATATCATAACAACTTCCAGTTCTTTCATCTTCTACTAGTGTATTTTAAGAACATTAAAAAAATTCTTGGACACATATCAAGGTAAAAAAATATAACTTGTATGCCTACTTTTCTTTTCTGAAAGAGATACAAGATGAAGTCCTTAACCTCTTGTGCTCAGAGGGACAGCTGAGCTACCTATAATGGAATAAATAACCCAAATCCCATCTACTTTTCATGTTTTCATTGCCTGTTACAGCTAGTACTTAGTGCTTGCTTATACTTCACTTCAGTTATTCCTGTGGCTGCTTATTTTCATTTTGTGTTTTAATATCTATCATGTGGAAGAAAAAAAATTAAGATACCTTTTTCCTCCAATAATGAAAGGAAATAAGGCAGCTTTCTAACTAATAGCGCACTGCTAATATTACTCCAATGACAACCCCATGACCAAGGATCATAAGTAATTACAAAATCATCAATGAAGTACATAACTATCCTCCTTAATCAGGCTGAAAAACAGGTAACTTCCTAAACATACATTGACTGAAATATATATTATATAAAACACGTTACACTACCAAAGAACAGGTATTTACCTTTGTTGCAAGTTGTGACACTGAAGATGTAACTTCATCATGAAGAAACTGGTCTTTATTCTCAAAAAAAAAAGCATAAAGATAAAAAAAGGCCCATAGTCAGTTTTGGTTTGACAATCAGCAGTGACACATTTTAGAGTATTCATAAATGCTTTTATTCTATTCAGCCCATCATAAAAGAAAATTGACAAAATACAATCACAATGCAGAACTAAGCAAACACCACTACTGAATTAAGAAATGTGAACACAACTGCATTTAGAACGATGAAAAATGCTGCACCAGCAGTAAAAAGCAAAACCAAACCCCTACAAAACCAAAAACCCCACACCCCAAAGACAGATCATAACAATTTTAGTACAATTAAAATTAAAAATGTAATTTGCATCTTAATAATTTTGTCTATATTTTTTTGATCTATACTGATTTTCTGAATACCATCCTAGATGATGGTCTATGCAGCACCTGTAGGCTGGTGGGAGAGGAATGTCCCAAGATTATTTCCTCCTTCATGTTAAAAAGCATTATATTTCCTTAACTCAAGCACAGATTTTTGCCCACATTCCTTTCCCCCCCCGTTTATAACTGTAGACTTCTGAAGAAAACCAGAGTACTGAAGATGCTAGTGAAGGTAAATCATTAGGGTAGTATTTCTGTCCATCTCTGAGTTAAGGTGGTGTCAGTATGCTCAGGCCATCCTGTTACTATCAATGTTCTCTTCAAGACAGGACAAGGAAGATCAGTGTTGGGAGTACACTCCCGGGCAAAGAAACATATAGAAAGTGGGGCGTAGCGTACAGGAATTATGTGATTTTAACTTTCTTCAGTCTATGCTTTAATAAAAGTGCTGCGCTTTTTTTTTTTCTCTGCATATAACTCCAAATACAAACAGTCCCTAGGCACAAAACAAGAACAGCTACTTGTAACTGAAATTATTTAACACCAATTCCAAGAAAAAACAAAATTACAACAGAATGGTTTATGGAAGCATCTTTGAAGTGGCAGTTTCAGAGAATCCCCTGTATTCACTTTGGTCCATCTTTTGCTTACGTCAGCCACTGACTGTTTCAAAACCAAATTTATCAACTCCTTCCTTTTCAACTGAATTAAATGCTAAGGAGTTGATATGCTTTTTGCTCCATAAGCTTAATTTTTGGTTTAGGGTAACTCCACAAGCACATATCCCAGGACACACAAAACACACAGTATCCCCAGCTGCTATGCATTACCAAAGATCTCCTTCACTTTGCTAACAGCATCAGAAAGAGGTGAGAAAGGCGGCATGAGAAGCTTTAGATATTTCTAGTCATATGGGGGCCCAGATGTATCAGCTTCATTTTGAGAGACCAGCTTCAAATCCCATACATCTTTTTTTGCTTTATTTATTTTTTATAAGTATATATTTTTATGTTTATTTGCCTACTAACATTTCCATTTACTTTACAGGCAATACTTTATATTAGACAAGGGACAGGGATGGAGTTAGGAGCGTTTCTAGAACCAGTATGAAGACCATCACATTATAGTTCAATAATAATTGTATGTTGAAGTGTCCTATAGTGATAGGACAAGGGGACAAGAGGTAATGGTTTTTAACTAAAAGAGGGTAGAATTAGACTAGATAAAAGGAAGACATTTTTTACAATGAGGGTGGTGAAACACTAGAAGAGGTTGCCCACAGAGGTGCTAGATGGCCCATCCCTGGAAACATTCAAGGTCAGGTTGGATGGGGCCCTGAGCAACCTGATCTAGTTGAAAATGTCCCTGCTCATTGCAGGGGTGTTGGACTAGTTGACCTTTAAAGGTCCCTTGCAACCCAAACTATTCCATGATTCTATGAAATAAAGTGATTTGTAGACAAAGAGCTTTACTTGTTGGGGCAGAATACAATGTCAGGAACTCCTATTATCATCCAAAATGAGAATATTACTTCCTGTGGATCTTAACAAGTTATTTAACTTCTGGATTTCAGTTAGCTGTCTTTAACACACCAGGATATTATTGTAGATGGGATACAAAAATGATGAAGTTCAGATTTGTGTAGTACTCTAAAATGAAATTCAATTACTTTTGCCTTTTTATTTTTCTTTCTTTCCTTTTAAGAGAATCATTGTCAATGTTTTAAACTGAAGCACCACACACACACCATTTCAGAAGTTTCCTTGTTTCTCCTCAACACCCTCAGCTGTCAAACATTTGGATGAGGTTAGCCTTAGACTGTACACGATGGCATCGCTGCTTGGACACAGGGTAAGAGCTAGAGAATACTTTGTCCGATTTGTCCAAATTTTTCCCAAGAAGAAAAAAAATAACAAGAACTAGAAAAGCCTCAAGGGGAAGTATGGTAAGAGGAGAAATTATCTCAGACATACAGAGCTGGCAGAGCAACCAGTTTTGACAACCAACAATATTGTCTCCAGAATAAATAAGACACTGTTAGTACCTTCCAAAGAAGTAACACCTCATTTTAATTCTTCCACCTCTCCAAACATCTTAAGAAGGATAATAAAAATATCAAAGTGCATAAGGAGACTTCATGCTCTACTACAGAGAAGAGAAAAGATGAAAGTGTGAAGGCATACAGCCTCTAGCAAGCCAGAGCACAAGGAAGCAAGAGTGCAAAGCAACTTTCACAGTGAAAGCTTTTATGGGAAAAAATGAGACACGCAATGAGCACCTCATGCGGCTAGGGAGTCAGCATAAAAAAAATGTGAATACCCTTGTTGATAAAAGATGCAATTCACAATAAATAGTAGACAAAAAGGGGTATTTATTTGCTTCTTTAGAAGTGTGACAATTAGGGCTGTGTTTCTGTGTTAATACAGTGCTACTACTCATGGACATACAAGGTGCTGCCTCATAAGGAATGAGACAGTAGTTTGCAGTAACTATGCTCACGCAGCAGAGGCTGATGGTAAGAAGACAACACAAAGTTTAAAGATATGAAATACAAAGATTAAAAGATACGAAACCCTTAAGAAAGCAACTGGTGAGAATCCAATACCTAAAATACATTTTTTGCAGTGGAAAACCTACCAAGTATCCATAGGATCCTTTTCAAGATACACTGCCTAAGAAAAGGAGACTTGGACAACAGCGGTGTGATTGTGATGTCCATCCATACGTCCCATGTGCTCACAGTAACTCTTGCTTGAAACTGGTGTCATGATTTAGATTGGACTGGCCACTGAGGTGAACGACAGATGCTCTCCCACACCTCTCTCTCCAAGGAGAGGGGGGAGAGACAGAGAAAGAGACTTATAAGTTTATAAAAAGCTAAACTACTTTAATGAAAATAGTAAAAATAAAATAATGAAAAGGAAAAAATGAAATATATACAAAACCATATCAAGCTCCCAGGATGATGATCACATCACTGGCAGGTACAGGGAAAGCCCAGACTGGACTCAGTGACAGATGTGAACTGGGTTCTGGATCTGGATTCAGGAATGCATGGATCGGGATCAAACGCAGACAAACAGGCAGAGTCCTCCTTGGACACCGGCCATTGAAGAAAGATCCCTTTGATCCCTCAGCTTTTATACCGAGCATGATGCAGATGGGATGGAATACCCTGTTGGTCAGTTTTGGGTCACCTGTCCTGTCCGCACCTCCCCGTAGGTGTGATGCCTCTATGCTTTTCCCTCCAATGGGGCAAATAATAAAGTTGGCTGGCCTTGGTTGTTATAGCAATAAATATAAGCAAGAGCCTCTCTGCATACCATTCCTTGGCATCAACTGTAAACATAGGTCTTATCACTCTGAGAGTGAACAGTTTCTCCACAATATGCTGTTAACTTCAGTAGTTAGAAGAGGCTTAGCTAAAAAGTAAAATTACTGAACAGAATATTGGTTCTGTTTTACCTCAAAGCAGGACAACTGGCCAGTAGGTTTGAATTCAGCAGTCTCAAAAAGACTAGATTTTGAAACATTTTGTGGAAAATCCATTGCTAGGGAAAGCAGAGAGAAGCAGACTAACACCCGACGGCAGGAAGCAAGCGTGGGAGCAGCATGTATGGGGGTTCAGAGCCCGCCATGGCCCACATCACAGGGAGGGACCTGTGCACTGTGTGGTAGGGATGGGTTGTGTATTAAAAAAAAAGACAACAGAGGGAAAGAGAAGAGAGAGGGAGGGGACCAGTGCCATCGCTGGGAGAGCTGAGGAGAAAAGATGTGAAGTCACATACAACCCGTCTTCACTTGTTACCCGTATAATAATAATTTGCATTTTTCAGTGAGACACATTAGTACACCCTCTTCTGATACACATGCTCTACTTTTGTTACCATTCAGAGATGAGGGAGCCTACGATTTGTTTTTCCAAATTTTCTTTAGGGGACGATCTACTGTACAGTTATATGTAAAGAGTAAAGATGAGCTTTCTTTATCATGCTGCATAACACATGCTGACACTGAACACTTACAAATTATTTCAGTGCATTTTAATCTGAGCAATTTACAGTTACAAGTCTTTTTTTACTTCAATTTAAAAGAAATACACGGACCACATTATAGTATTTAGTAACTAATAGGTGACTAAATGCTAACGCTAGTGGGAAATGCTGATCAGCAATTTGAATAGCCTTCCAGTTCTGGCGAGGGAAGGTTGGTATGTGCAGTGTGTTTTCATAAGGAAACAAGTGCCCTTTTGTTGGACATACTGCAAACCATAAGGTACTCAAGGGATTAATTCAACTAGCACACAAACCTTTTTGTACAGAGATCAAAATTGTAATCTACTTCCCTCAGCTTCCTTTGTGGTAAAGTAATTAATTAATCTCTTTAGATCATTCCCTTTCATAATTCAGGCCATGATGAGGAATGCTGGACATCAAAGAGTTAAGGCAAATAATAGCATCATCTCACCCTGCATGCCCTTCTTTTGCTCTAGTACATAAAATGGTATATTATCGATTTTCCCTACCCAGTTGTGGAACCTTCCTATCGTACACACTAGCTGTCAAAGCCAAGCACACGTAAGACTAAACAAGCTATTATTAAAATAGTAGGTCCTTCTGGTGCAAATTCTCGCCCTTCTACTGACCTATTACATCCCCTCTGCCTATCATCATGTCTCATCAAGGACTGAGTGGAATTTAAAGTCTAAGTTATCATGCCTGTAAGTGCAAATTAGATTATGATCCACAAATGTATAATTTAAGGGGAAAAAAACCCAAAACCAAACACCACCTCAAGAGATACACTCCAGGGCAGAATTTAACACAATTCCCAGTAGTCCACAAACCACACTAAATAATTTAGCGATAGGAGAGAGGAAGGTTAAAAAAAAAAAAAAATTAAAAAATCACTCAGGAAATCACAAACCTGAAAGTTAACCTCTGAAGTTGGAAAGATTCCCAAAACACTGATTACAAACCAAACAGTTGAAGAGCTATATATACACAGCATGACCAGAAACAGCACAGATTCAGAAGAGATCACACTGCCAGATCACCATCTTAAAATACAGCTAACAAAAGAAACTATTTCCTTGGGTTTGAGCAGGAACTTGCTATAACATCAAATGAAACAAACAAGACTAAAGCAGATTATTAATGCAAAAGTCACTCTGCTTATCTAATTTTAGAACTGAATCAAAAACAATGCAAACATGGGTAAGAAGAAAGTTATCAGCAGAAGATCAGTGGCATTTAGCCTCATTTTCTTTGCTGCACCTATAAAATACACCTGGAAAAATTCAATGTGTGGATGTATGCTTTCTGAGTCATGAAATTGAGGCAACAGTGATCAAATATAAACAGGCACTGAAACAACTATACTATTTTCAACATATTCTTTTAACACAGCTGAAAAATAACGCTGAACTGTACCTGAACACTCACACAAAACTGAACATGCCCTTTTAAGGGAAAACAAGGTTTGCAATTTTAACAAATGAACTATGCGTTACTCAGTGATACATAGCTTTCTTCTAGGACACAAGGCTACGTGTTCAGCAAACATAACTCCTATGCTGAACTGTGAATTGCCTCTGCTCCTTTCTGGCAGAAGCAGCCTAGATTGAGATCAAGATCATTTCATTAGTCTTGTCTATATTTCGTCTACTGCTAGATCTCAGTCTTCCATTTGTATGTCCCTAAAGCAAGTGAGTGAAGCCAACTAGCCATCTGGGCAGGTGGTGTAAACCTAATATTTCCTATTAATATCACCAATGAAAAATATTAACCTAGGCATTTCTAAGGTCTGTTCATGCTCAAGAGTAATTTGGTATTTTAAACTCATTTTTCTCTCCTATAAAAAAATACTTTTCCACTCCAGATTGCTTACTACACTTAGAAAAACATCTACATTATGACAATAAACCATTTTAAATGCCACCGTGACTAAACAGTGGCCATGACTCCTACTGTGCAAGTTTCCTCTGCCAGTCTTTGGCAAAACTGAAAATACTGTGTCCATGAAGAAAAGGAAAATGTAAAAATCTAAGTATGTTAAAGAATTATACTTTCATCTTGGGATATATTTAGCAGATAACACTAATCTTGAAACATGCTTCTAAAATATAATTCATCAGACCATTTCTAGAAGAACTTATTTCACTCTGCTGACTTTAAAAAGTTCAGGTGACTATTTCAGATACAGCAGACAACCCATCCAATGTATTTAAAAACACTTCCATCTTCTAGGCTTCAGTCTTTCATAATTACCTATTATTCACCAGACCGACCAGAACATGAAAAACAGTTTTCCTATGTTTTCACCTGTCAAATTATTATTAATACTGAATTAAGATGATGCTCTTTCCTTCAGCATCCACAGCTGTCAAGAACTTGTTTAGCATTTTCACAAACTCTGTTTCATTCAACCACTTCAGTTATTGTTTCATATTCCATTACATTTTAAAATAGAATATCTAAATTATTTCCATATTTTTACTGTCAATTGATATAAATGGCCATACTGGAGAAGATTCATTTCAGAATGTAAGTATTTACATAAGAATACTTTTGTAGTTCTGCATTTTATTGGCATTACAAAGAGAAACATCAGAACACCAGATTGCCTATGCTCTGTTTTTACATCAATACATGAGGTTATTCTATTAATTGTTCACATTATTGTGGATATCTGTAGTAAGTGTTTATAATACATCTTACTCAGACTTTGCTTCTCTGAAATATTTTTGGAAGAATGTTATTAAAGATTAAACACCTTAAAGATATTTTAAAAAGCTCAGCTCATTAAGAATTTAGTTTTGCCCAATTTATAATATTTCAAAGATACTTCAAGAAATGGAAACAGCTGTATTAAGATCAAAATACCATCAGTGTCAAAGCTGAAACAAATGACAAATAATGAATTTGACTTCAATTGCTGTAACAATTCAAATATTCCAGTGAGGTTTTCAATTTTGACTAAATTTCTGACTGAAAATTTGTCAATTATTTTTAACAACTTATTCATACTAGAAATTCATATTTGCTTTTTTCTGATCCAGAAAACAAACCAACAGATGCTAATTCAAAAGACAGCAGCTGACATACAAGTTTTATTCAGTCATGGCATTTGCAAATAAATTACATATCTTTAAAAAAGCTCTTGCATAAGTAATGCCAATATTTTCATAGTATAGTTTCTGCAAAACAGGTTGAACACATTATTTTTGGCTATAGCGTTCAGCAGCACATGAATTGCAGCACATGCACTGCTTCCTTTTGACATGCAGCTTTTATCAGCACTTCCAGTGTTCACACAGACCCGTCCTAGAGCTCCTCATAAAGAACCAGCAGCGAAAGTTGTTGGATATGTGCCGCTGATGATGACAGAACTGAAAGATTGTCTACCTGGTAAAGTGTTCAGTAACGTCTAATAACTCTACTTATGTTACGGATGTCCTCGCACAACCTGGCAAATAGTTTCTATAAAAGCAAGAAAAAATTATAAACCCATTTTACCAGTAAAAAAGTGAATATATTAAAACGATTAATTCTTCCTCAAAAAGCAATATATTTTAGTTTGTATATTAATGGTAGCAAGTCCAGCACTGCTAGGAGAGTATTGGCTCCAGAAACCTCACAAAACCCACAAAGATACAACAAATAGCTTAGGGAAAGTGGATCTCAAGCAGTGATGTGGAGGAGCAAGATAGTGGCTTTGTGTATCACTGAAAAGGGTAATTCCGTATTAGGCTGGAGGGAAGGAAGACAGACAAGACTGCTGGCAAATCGAGGTGATCAGAGCCGGTAAAGCAGAAGTGGCTTGAGGAAAGATACAACAAGTGATAAAAATGACAAATGGGGGAGAGGAAGGGGATGTACTAAGCAAAACCTTGAAAGCAAGGACAGAGATTTAAATGTAAATGTCCTGAAACAAAGGGAGGCCAGCTGAAGAAACAGAAACTGAAGGATGAAGAAGACTTAATTAAACTTTATGCCATAAGCAACAACATTAATATCAGCAATGGGATTTGCAGGGACTAGGGGATGGGGAAACGTAGAATAGGTTATTAGAGCTGCAGAGGAAGTAATCACCGTCAGGATGGGAAGTGAGGGTCTGCACAAGAATTTCAGCTGTCTAGACAGAAAGAAAAATAATAATAATTTTTTTTTTTTTTAAAAAAAAGGCAGCCCTGGACTTTATAGAGGAAACAGCAGTAAAGTATTGGACACAAATTCTCTTTTGCAAAATAGATAAAAACCACTGATAACCTTCAGTTTACAGGCTTGACTGAAAGAAGAAGGTAGATACTGATGTTGTCTATAGTAGGAGACCAACCAGACAACACGCACTTTCTAGGACTTCTAAGAGACAGAATAAACCAACAGAGAGGGGGTAAGAGGTGAGAAGCAGACCTGATCCAGGTCAACTGTGTAAAGATGGCAGTATAAATCAGAAAGTGAAGGACCTCAGAAATGAAAGGGATTGGATTTAAAAAAAAAAAAAAAAAAA
>VYXH01004066.1:46197-65217 GCA_013397275.1 Burhinus bistriatus
ACAGCGGCGAGCCCGCATGGCTGCCGCCCGCCCCGCCGGGCCCTGGCTGTGGAGGTCGGCCCTCCGCACGTCCGCCGGGCGCCTGGCATCACTCCCGGTGGAGAAGAGCCCCCACAGCCTTCCGCTGGCACAGGAGGTGCCCTCAGGGAGAAGGCCGCGCCGAGGGCCCACCCAGCTTCCCCAGAAGAGGGCCCGGCGGCTGTTGTGGGGGGCGCGGATGGCGCTGCCCAGGCAGCGGTGACCGCAAAATGTCGGTCTGGGCAACGCGGGGCACTCTTGAGGCGCAGCCAGGCCCGTCGTCTGCGGTGCAGGGCGTAACGGCACCTACACAGCGCCGTGGGCGGCCACGATGCCACCTCAGACGGTGTACCCACCCGTGTACCCGCGGCTACTCTTCCCCCACGGGTCCTGCTCAGGAAGGGCAGGCTCCGCAGCCATGCCCCACAGCCGGGGCCAAGCCGGGCGCCACATGCCTCCCTCGGCCCGCAGAGCCCTGCAGCCAGGGCGGAAAAGGCTGGAGTACAAGAGTCCCAGTAGCTCCCAGTTCGATGGCTGAATGATCCAGATATAACGCCCTACGTACCAGCTGGTATTTTCGACGGTTCTTGTTTTCAAACAGACGTCCTAGGGTACTTTTCCATAAAAATCCCAACCCAGGCACTCATTTATTCATTATTTTGAACTGTGAGTTAGGGTCAGATGTCCAAAGAACCGTGAAAGTATGTTAAAAAGCCATTTTTGGTTGTTCTGTTTGCTTAACATTACTGTGATTTCTCTAGTGAAAGGCCACAACCCTCAAGGATCCCTCATGAAAGACTTGCAAGTCTTGCTTTGACTGCCTGATCTCTGCAGGGCCAAGCAGCAGCGATTAGGCAGCACCAATGCTGTTTTCGGCTGTAATGCGCTCCTACCTGCTTAGCCAGAAAAGGGCTCAGCCCAGGACTGGAACGCTGGTTCCTGCAGGCCAGTTGCTCCATATGCTGCCCCTGCGTAAGGGGAGTTGAAGCAGCTCCCCATCAGTGGTGTATGAACACCCACAGTGTCAAGGTTTACAAATCAATGAAAAAACACTACTTTTTCTGTCATAAAACATCCTTATCCATAATGGCTAGCTTCAGAGGCATCATGGGTTTAACTATGATCTCACTTTTGTACTGATTAAGGATTTCCGTAATGACTTAAGAATGCCATGTAGCTAACTATAATTTATTACTTAACTGCACAAAAGGCACATTCACTTTACTTGAACCTGGAATCACGGAATTTACACCAGTGCAGTTTTAGCCCTCTGTCTTGGAAAAGAACTTAGCGAAATTATATTGATATGCATAAAGCAAGTGCACAAGTGTTTGAAGGACTGGAAAAGCCTTTAGTTTTACAATAAATTTCCAAACAAAATCTTTATCTCATTTTCAATCCCTTCTCTTGCAAGACGGAACTCTATTAACATGTGAAGCACAGAATTCCCTTTCGCATCTTGTGTTAATATTAACCAAATCTCAAGAGGGTAGGAGACAAAACACATTCTCAGTTATTAAGACAGATCAGGTTTAGCATGGGTTTCCTCTAGAAGACTGGGTGAATTTATAACTGGTTCTTTAATCTCTCACTCCTTCTTCAAATTTACAAACAAAAATATTCAGTAGGAAGGGCTGAATGTTTCTAATTTACATTGATACATGTTTGGGTAACTTTAAGTAGTAAATAACCATTTCATTTGATTTGAGTTCCGTATTTAAACCCATGAAAAGATCAAATAAGTTACTAGTCACCACATGACTACTGTTTTCATTCAGTGCCTTCCTTTTACTATTTTTCTTATGGCTATTTGAAACACCAGCTCTACCATTAGGCTTAAATCTTGCAAATACTTATGATTCTGCTCAGTTTTGGTATCATGAAGAAATCCACACAGCATTCCCAATACACACAAATAAAGTTAACTACATGCCCTTGGTGTTTTTTTGGTTTTATTAAGTCTTTAAAGTTTTTTTCCTTAGGTTTTCTCTTAAGATTTTGGACTTCGGTGCGAAATCCTGACTTTACTTCAGTCACTGAAAATCAGTCCAGTTAACTTCAGAGAGGTGAGAATTTCAGTCCAGATTTTCCATTTGTTTTCAGGCCCCCAAGGCCTGATTGAGCACTATCTCTTTTTCTTCTAAAAAGAATATTATTTTCTGCTGATCTATTCTACAGACTTCGTGCTTGCAAATTTAATTATTTCTTTTTAAAATTAATTATATGCATAGAATCAAAAGATTTTTCCAAAGTAAGAAGCTGACATCCACAGACTGGAAGTGCCTAGGAAGAAAAAGAATACAAAACACTGAAATACAAGTTTCTTCCTCTAAGCAACTACATTGTCATGTTTCCCTAAGTTGTATGCAGGGGAAGGCTGTGAAATCCTGTTTGAGAAACTTCTTGGATGTTATTTAAAATATTATGAACATATTTATTAATATCATTATGAAGAAAAAATGATGATTTTGCTTCTGAATGCTGATCCCGTCTCCCTTAACTGACACGCACAAACAGAGCAGGGAAAATAAAAGTGAGAGAAGTAACAGAAAATGCAGCCTTTGTCTCTGACTCCCATGGAAGACTGAGCTGTTTTGAAAGCAAAGCCAGACGGTTTTAGCAGCCACTTCATGACCTGGCAAAACATTATGCTACTGAAAAACTTGTTTCCCCTTTGCTCTTTACTCTTTTACTCCAGGCTCTTGCCCAGGGGAGAAAAGGGTGGAGTTCTTTTGGCGGAGTAAACCAGGCTCTCAGGAGACAAAAAGCAAAAATGGGAAAGGTAGGAAAGAGCAGTAAAGAGATGATCCCCTGTGTCATACCAAGTAACTGCATGACACTTAGTGGCTTTAGCGACTCCAGGCTGCAGGCCCTTTGGATATTGCAATGCTCTCAGGAGCACACACAATGGTTTCAGGTACCATGTCTACCCCCCTAGCTCTCAGGGCTCGCCTTTCAAATCTTGTTACTATCCATGGCATCTCTCACTCATCTGTGCCACAATCAATCTTACAAGAGGGGTCTATCACCCTTCACTTAGCAAACTAAACTTGCCATGGCTGCCTGTTCTGAAAAGCTTGCAAGCCATGCAGAAGTGCCGCAGCTCTAAGCAAGAAGCAAAAAGAAGCCCAGGGACAGTGAGCCACATTGTGTTGGAGACCACAAATCCACCACTGCTGCTACCACTGGCAGCCTTTTCAGCGGCTCTTGGCACTCAGAGTGTTTCACCAGGCAGTTGGAAACTATTGCCAGCAAGATGAGGTTCACCGCTTCCCAACAGTGTTAGGCACGCACCACAAATGTTAGAGGGACATCCTTCTCCTCCTGCAGTGGCCCGTTGTTAGCCTTTTTATGGTGAAAACTGTCTTTATGGCACTGCGCCAGAACATAGCACAGGCACTGAAGTATCCTTTCCTGGATTCCTACCCCTGTTTAGAAGCAAGTGTTTTTAACTTTCTGGAAGATGGTAGTGCCAGAGTCCTAGGCTGGAATTCATCTCAAGAAATTTTAAATGCCTAGATGTCTAATCTGTTATTCTCCCTTTCTAATTGGTGGAGTGAAATACTGTGTGGTTTTGCCTTTTTCATCTTAGCTTTCTTAGGTGTTTACTGTAGGCATCTAGCTATAACCATACCAAAGTTCACAAAAATAAGCAATGCCAGGGTTACATCTTCGGAACTGCAGAAGTGGAAGAAGGTTCAGCAACTAGCAATAACAGAGTCCAGGGATGGCAAGACTTTCTTCTTCATGTTTTCCCCCATACTTTCTAGCAGTTCCATAGCAATACTTTAAGCTAAAACATATGTAATATGTATGAGAGAATACCTATTGTGTGATACAATATGCAGTTTTTATGAATATGAATTCTGGATGACTACAGTATATGAGTTCTGCAAGTCACCACAATGTCCAAGCCCATTCAAATAAAATACTTAAATTTCGCCCTTCTATACACATGCGTAAGTCACATTTATTACAGAAAAGCTGTTCTAGAGCAATTTGAAGAATGTTGGATTTTACTTTTTTGGAACTTAAGTGTAATTCCCGACTAAAGCAAATTGTAAAATACAGCAGTTTTAGGAGCCAGAAAAAAAAACAAAATGGTTGAACCTTATTTTCTAAACTCTTACGTGACTGTTTTAAGCCTTACCATAGAAAACCAAATTAAGTGGGAGTGTTGATCTGCTTGAGGGTCGGAAGGCTCTGCAGAGAGATCTAGACAGACTGGATCAATGGGCTGAAGCTAACTGCATGAGGTTTAACAAGGCCAAGTGCNCAAGTTGCGCCAGGGGAGGTTTAGGCTGGACATTAGGAAAAAATTTTTCACTGAAAGAGTTATCAAACATTGGAGCAGGCTGCCCAGGGAGGTGGTTGAGACACCATCCCTAGATGTGTTTAAAAGTCATGTAGATGTGGTGCTTAGAGACATGGTTTGGTGGCAGACCTGGTAGAGTAGGGTCAATGGTTGGACTAGATGATCTTAAAGGTCTTTTCCAACCTAAATGATTCTATGATTCTATAATTCTATGAAAAGTGAGATCCAACCCTGTAAGGGGAACGAAATCTGTTTCTGGCCAAACTCCATTCTTATTGATAACAAAGCCAATTTGATTTAAAATACTGCTATGTATAGGGAAGTTGTTTGTGGCTTGGCATAGAACTTACTCAGTGTGGCCCTTTGTCCAAAGAAAATACGCGAGAGAGAAAAGCACTCTCTGAAAGTGAAAAATACACTTAGAAAAACTGACAGCTGGTTGAATCAACTGGAAGTCAGTTCAAGAAATACCAAGAGTCTTAAAGGAAGCCACTTTAGTGCGTGCAAATGCATGCTAAATTAATTTATACTCTGTCATTACAATTTATTATATTTTATGTCCCCAGGGATGACTTAGCAAAAATAGAAGGTGACCAGAACTGATGACAAAGACTTAGACATGGAAAAATACTCTTATGAAGATAGATTAATACTATGCTTTAAACCAGGAATAAATAAAAGGAAATGGAATAAACATACACAGAAAAAGACTGTAACAGTAGATAGACCTAATAGAATTGCCTCTTCTGATCAGATATAAAGGAGGCATCCAGTTAGTTGAAAGATAATGCATTTATAACTGATAAAAGGAAATAGATGTTTTTCAACTGTGTAATTGCACGCCGTGTGAACTCATTTCCAAAGAATGTCATTGAAGCAGGATTCAAGAAGCAGGAAGTTTGTAACAAGAACATGAGGTAACCCAAGTAAAACCAAAAAAGCTAATATGATGTATAAGGCTCAGATTTCAGGGCATATGCTAATTTTCACAAGCTAGATGTTAATAACAAAGCTTTATGAGAATATATTCTATTATTTTTTACTGCAGGATTTCTTGCTGTAATGTAAATCAAATTGGCAGTGACCTCTACTGGAAACAGAATATTAGATAAAGGATATCACTACCTAACCTCTCTGGTCTTACATTCCTTTTCTTCTCCACAAGTCTTTTTCAAGAATTTTTCCTGGGCACAGAAGAGTTAAAATAAAATGACCTGAAACAGTGCTGTTCTCTGCAATACGTACATTGGATAGAAGTACACTCAAGAGATTGCAAGTAGTAAAATTTCATTGTCTGCAGGAAACAAGTGTCATAATCTGAAGTGGGTGCACTTCTTCATTTTCTGAGGTATGCTATATTTTCTATTATGTTGGTCAGAAACGTTTTCTTCAAGAAATCTAATGCATTTACAATTCTGAATTACCAAAAGCTAATGAAAATGAAAAATTATGAGACTTAACTTTTGAATATTGGAACCACAGGTTACAGTGCTCATGAGGGAGTTTGCCCAGACTTGCACAAGAATAGTGTCATCAAACATGCATCATCCTCTAGACTATTGAGTGATCAGCTTTGCAGGAGAAGTACGAAAGAGTTAAACCCCAAGAAACCTCCTCAGCATTTTATTTAACAGTAAAACTTTGATTGCAGATTCAGGCCTTCTCTGCCTGGTGTACTGGTGATCTCAGCCTGAAATATTTTCAAACAGGTAAAGCACTTTTACTGCAGATAGGGCCTTTCGGTTTGTAGTTCCACCATTATCTGGGCAAAACAGAGTGTATTGGGTGAAGAAAGGGGGACTGGTTTACCTACACACAACTATCTGCCAGTGCAGCTACTCTGGCTATGAATGACATTTCTGCACTACAGGGGTATCCCAAACTATAGCAGAGGTGGCATCAGTTTTCTTTGGAGACCAAATTCTTACCTACAGTTTTGGTCCAAATTTACAGTACAAGGACTCTAAGAGTGCAAAGCTTACCTCCATGTTCTCTCCTTTCTTAGGGCATTGTGAGGCCAGTTCTCACAAAAAATCTCTGAAAAGACAGACAGAAGAAAGTGATTGGCAAAGAAAAATACTACAGAAGCATTCCAGTTCAACGTTTCTTCTGCTGGTTGACATCAGCAGTGGAAAGATAACAAAGGAAACTACTCAGTGTGGAGGGAGAATCTCAAGACACTGGCATATGACTCTCCTGGGGCCAATTATTCTGCAAGTATTTCTCAGTGATGCAGTGAGCACACAAGCTTTCACTAGACCATGCAGGAAGGAGCTAAAAAGTTTTAATTAAGTCCTGTTTAAACCTTGTTAGCTGTCATTCTCCCTTTTAGAGCCAGGTGCTAGCCCAACTGTAACCAAACCTTCAAGCCCTCTGAGCAGAGAAAGGGCTAGAGGAAAAAAAAAAAAATAGGAGGAGAACAAAAAGTTATTCCAGGGGACAAGAAAGGTTAAAGGGAAGGCGTGTGAGTGTCAGAGACTCAAAAATAGATTGAAAGGCACTGGAAGAGGGCAGCTCCCAACACCATTAATCGCTCCTGGAATGTGCCCAGGGAAGCAATGGATGCTGCCTGCCAGTGCTCTCTTCATTGACAGGAGAAGATGAGGGACTGGAAGCAGATGATGCAGTTGGCAGGGTCCCTCCCCTTGAGTTTGCTTCTCCTGGTGGCATGAAATGCCACTTTGCTTATGACTGAAAGGAGACTGGTGAATAGGTCCTATGTTTACTGCCCATCATGTTACAAACATCTCAAGTGATCATTAATGAAAATGTGTTTGAAGAATAAATATTCTTTAATCTAGGCAAGACTGAAATACTGTTCTTCAGTGAGAAAGACTGCGTTTTTATATGTCATATGTGATTTAAGACAGAATTCTGTTTATTTGTAACTTCTACTCTTTCCTGACAGTTAAAATGTTCTTTATTTGCTATATTAATAAATGGGCTTTGGATATGAGAAAACAAATTACATAATTCCTTTATAGTGCAGCTTCAGTGCAATGATCTGAAAGTACTCACTTACATATTAGTGACTTAATCCTGACAACGTATTTCTCAACATCTTCATAGCTGGAAACTGCATCTTATATCTTTTGCCTCTTTTTCAAAGTTTGCTATTACTGGAATCAAACAACAAATCATGATTTATAATAAAGTTCTATATATGCTAGAAGCCAAAATACACATATTTTTCTAGCAAACTTTGTCAAATTTGTTACTAAGCAAGCAGCAATTTCTTGACTTCGCTTTCTTGCTGTTTGTCCACTAGCCCACTTTCTTTTCAAATACCACATCTACCCTAACAAGTATTGTTGCAGAACTGTCAATGAGTAGTCACGGATTGTATATCTACAAATACATTTTTTTAAGAGATCAAAACCTCAAATTATTCTCATCTGAGTGATACAACCTCCCCGAAGCCACAGAAGCTTTTATCCAGCCTACAGCAGAACAGGACCATAGATGTAGCCTCATTTATGTTCTTCCTAACAATCTTCCAGTTCCACAATGCCCTGTTCCCTCAAAGCAATTGTCCCGTTGGGGTTTTGATTTCTATTGCTATAGGATCAATGTGATATGAAGCCTTCATATTTGAGAAATACTTTTTACTTTCTTCACTGCTAGTCCAGATTACAGGCAGGCGGACATTGCAGACATTGCCTCACATAAATTGAGAAGACACTTAAATACCATTCTCCTGTCTGGACAGCAGGAAAGAGTATGAATCTCCTCACCCCGGAGAGAAGGGAATGTGTAATGCTATTTATGGTGCAACTGTAGGAACAGCCACATTTATGAGGAAAACAGAAGAGATGCAAACCCAAGGAATAAGAAGCAATATTGCTAAAAGACAAACATCCTTCTGGAACGGTAAAGGGACACTTGCTTTGGTGTGGCTGAATCACACCAAAAATCCATTTGCTCCAGCATCCTGTCTCTGACAATGGTGTTTCATAAAAGAAACAAGGCACAGGGTAAATTGAGGGTGATAACTTCCCCTGGCATATCCTGCCGGTATCAGCTTCCTATGCTAGAGGCTATATCAGCATCTTTGGGTTTAATAAAACCTGATGGACTTTTCTTCCATGAGTTTTCGCTATGGATTCAACTTCTTACAATGATACATAAAAAGTATTTCTTTATTTTTTTTTTTTTTTTTTTTTTTTTTTTTTAAATTTAGTGAAAAGAAACACGCAGAGAACTTTGCTTTGCTTTTAACCAACAGAACAAAAGTTAGGAATGTTAGTAGTATGATGGGAAAGATAATGTGGGACAAGGTTACCCAAAAAACCTATTCATAGCCCTGTCAGTGGAACAATGCCATCTGCTGCAAAAAGACCCCCTGTACAGTGCCACAGGACAGCCCCATGCCCATCTGAACACCCCTCTAGTTTCCACCAACCTCTGCACACAGCCAGGGTGCCCAGCACCCGGGTATGCATTTGCTCTAGCAAGGACTTTCAGAGGATGATGGGACTTCTTACAGTAATTTAATGTTCTATTGCTAGCAGAGGATAAAGGTCTAGCCCGAACTACTAATCATCTCAAGTCTTATTGTCATTATAAGATACAGACGCATCATCTCTTGCCCTTTTAAACATTCAGCAGTCTATAACCTGTGAATATAAGAATGCCAGTGGAATACAGAGTCCAGAATCTGAGAAATACGCTTGATTTCTAATTTACAGAAGTAGAGAATTATACATAGTATAGATGCACAGTATGGAGACATAGAATTTTAGTTAAATAAAAGAATCAAATGCACTGAGAAATTAGAAGTTTGAAGGGAATTGGAAAAAGTAACAAAATACTAGCTGAGCAACAAAACTGAGCCAATAGTTTGACAGATGGAGTTAGAGTTATGGCTCATGAAATTATACCCCTGTATTTTCCATAGAATTCTGTAGCGTAAGACTTGTCATTCATAGAAGTTGAAAATTCAAAATACTTTTAAAGCAAGTTATTGTCACCTCAATAAAACTGTATGTGAACCTCTTAGAGTGAAACATTTTGCAATTAAGAATTTTGCTTACTATACTTTGGAAGTCTTTAAAAAGTAGATTAAATTATATTTACTTCTCATATATCTAGTCTTACTATTGAATTGACCTTGATTTCTCTTTGTTTACTTTGCTTCTGAAGTATATGCAAAATTAAATTACAAGTGCTTTAATTCCGAACGAGTGTCCACACAGGATTAAAGCGAATCTTATTAATACACTTCGAAGTCACACCTGTAGTTAATTCATATAATTTTCCTGAATGCTCCTGCATAATCAAGGCTAGTAAGACACACAAATATGGGAAACTCTGCTGTAGCCTTGGATAATGACAGAGTAAGGAAGAAAGCTATGAATGTTTCTACAGAAGTGATTAGTCAGGTTTGATTATTAATTAGTTTTCTAATAAAGTATGCAGGAGTCAGTGGCATTTGCTTAAGTTTGCCTAGAGTATTTTCCATTACTATTAGTTTTCCTTAACATGAAAAAAGATGTTCCCATGCACAGACAGAGTTGCTTTTTATTTGTATGCTTAGACCGACATGCTGAAATCTTGGTCTTGTTGACATAGTTGATAAAAGTTTTCACTGACTTTAGCAGAGGTCTATTTTAATTCAATATAACTTGAAAAAGAAAAGAGAGAAAAAAACTGCATACGTACAGTGTAGGAATATCAATGCAATCTAAACAGATATTTTAGCAGATTAGCTCTTGGTAAGAATTTTCTGCATGGATAGATCAAGATGTTTGTAATTTGAAGTTTCCTAATCTGTTAATAAAAAGACTAATAATCCATCCAAGTAGGTTTATTCTCTTTTATGCCTTTGAGATTGATAGTAAAAATGAGATTTTGTTACCCAGTTAGATTTCACGAGAGTAAGATTCACTTCATTTGGTTCAAAAACTAGTTAAAGGAGTGATTTTTTTTTCCTCTCTGTTCCCTCTTGACCGTAGCAGTAACACCCGATATGTAGCATGAAAGGAGACCTCCTGTTTGCCCCGTTTCTTCTGGCAGAGACTTACCTAAAATGTTTCTGAATGAATGCTTAAATGAGGAACGTAGATTGTTGTGGATGTTGGACCAGGCTCTTTAATTCTATTTTGGTAAAATTCAGATTATTTGAATTTTTAAAAATTATTTGACCTGAACAGTTCAAACGGCGCTCCAACTGCAACAAAAATAAAAAAAAACCTCTCCAAACACTGAGGCACCTCTTACTTGATGACAAGCTGAGCTCCAAAACTGGAGCTGCAGCCCTCTGAAAACGCTGGTCCAGTCTTCTAGGGAGGCTTGAGTTTTCTGTATAGTGGTGTAGAAATAAAAAGTACTCAGGATTAGAGTTAGAAGCATCTCCTAATCATGACATTTTTGTTAAAGTTAGTCCTTGGAGCCCAGCTCATACAAGCAATTCTACCCATTTTCTACATACTTTATCCAATTGTGTAGATAATCTAAATTTAGGAAATCTAGATAGCAGTTTATGTGTCTGAGTCTTTGCAGATTTGCTTATCTCTAACTTCACCTTCATTGACATAGTTTTCTCAGCATTTAATTATTCCAAAACAAGAACTCAAAAACAAAATGCTTCCAAAATCATCGGGTTTTGAACAATGAGTTGCTGCTTGTCACTGTTCTCAATACACTAGAATGTAAATCCCATGTGGATCACCAAGGAAACTGGCAACTTGCTATCTTACAATTTTCTTAGCATATCTCCAGTGAGACATAAATCTACAGTAATCTAGATTTGCCACTTTTTTACAGCACTTAAAATTTTAGCTCCGAATAAATTTTTTCACAGGAGTTCTCTAGTAATATGCTCAGTCATACTTGATACAAAGGTTTACTGTAAAGCAGGTACAGGTGAGATGGTTACTTTCTAAAAGCTTGTAGTGCTTTGTGTGTGTTATGCTTAGTGTAGGTCAGGTAAAAGAGACTACATCCCTTAATTTTGGGAGTAAGGGAATATAAAGCTTGCTTCAGCCACAAGGGGTTTATTCCAATCTAGAAATTCAGTTTAGGGTAAAGCTGGAGAGATTTATACCGGCTGAGAATTTGCTTATGCTTTAAGAAGCTTACTTTGATTTAGAGAGTTCAGAGATTTTAGCAAAGGCTTCAATTAGAAGAGTTTATCTTCTGTGGGGAAATTTGCATACCAGTACTTAGTTCTCATAAGAATTTTGTAACTTAAATTTGCATAGTTTTTATTTAGATTTAAAATAATGTAATTTAATTCTTTTCATAGCTTTCCCTTCCCTTATTTCATCCACTGGTGATGAGTTTACATGTTTGCATATTACAGTTATACTGTAAAATCATTAACGTCTTTGAAATTCCACTGTATCCTCCACCTGGCTTTAGTAGTCTCAATATGTACTTTGCATAAATCCTTTTGCTTTTAAAATCACGATATTTTACTATCTAGTGTAATTTTTCATTTGGTCAAGAACTTACATCTGTTGTTAGCAACAAAAAGAACAAAAAACTATTAGTTACTTGGGATCAAGAAATTCCTGTGCTTCAGGAAAGGCGTAGATCAATATCAAAACTAGTAAGCGTAAATTTTCTATGAGGAAGAATGCTTAGATTTACAAATGCCATTGCAAATAATTCCCTGTTTGTTGTGTTGTAGTGCTATAAGATCATAATCCTGTTTCTGCAAAACTGTTTTTGAATCTTCATGTTAGATTTGGTAATTGGCCAGTTGATCTTGAAGGTAAGCAGTTATTATGTGTGTGTGTGAAGTCAGTCATCCTACATTTTACTCTTAAGAAATACCTGGTAAGTAAAGTTTCTTTTGAATTTTAAAGCAAATAACATCTGGTTTAGTCATCCTGTGCAAGGTTTCTGGATGACTTCAGCAGCATAGAAGCCTGCAGTTGATCAGTTTGCAACTGCCTTTAAAGGCAGATATTGAACTGTTTCAGATGGTGTAGGATAACTCAGCTATCAAGCCATCAAATTAATCAATTTATACATGATAGATCTTAACGCTCCTCTTTTGTTTTCTTTGCAAAGAAAGGCTTGGCATCTTAATACAGTATTGCACCACATCTTTCTTGTGTAAGCTGATGAAAACCCAGCGGTAAGGTCATTTCAGTGGGAAGGGAGCACATCCCATTGACCTAGATTGGGAGCTGGGTACCTATTGTCCAGCTAAATCCTAGTTTGCAATCCAGAAAGCCTGCTTTCCAGCACTGTTTAAACTAAGCAGCAAACTCCCTAAGCACAGGGACTGTGGCATCCCTGGGTTTAGCAGCACCCAGTTTAGGGGAGACGGGAGGCTGGTGCCTGCCTTACCTCCTCTGCAGCCTGGTATTAAGAAGGAAACCATCTTATTTCCGCTAAGATGCCTCAAATAGGTTTTGGTTGTCTAGCCCACAGTAGGTCTTTTCAGGCTGTATGGATGCAGCAGGGCAGATGCCACATGGTGGGTGACTCAACATGGAGACGCAATGGTGCTACATTGATTCCCAGTTTGTTCAGTGACCAGTGTGCCCATCTTAACCCACTGCCAGTATTCCTCATGCTACTGAAGAGAGCCCCCCAACAGGCAGGACCTGAGCCCACAAAAATGAGGGATTTCTCCTGTGACTCTTCGATAAACCTATCTGCTGTCTAGCAGAGGTCATGCCACCTCTGTCTTAACTACCACTGCAAGAAAGAATGAGAAGTTTTTAGAGGGCATGGTCTTGAATATATAAAGTATTGCATATTTTTCTTTAATTACTTAAGCCTTGTGTACTGTAGCGATCTGGAAGCATAATTTTATTGTGTAATTTTTGAAAACTTGGCCATTACATTATCTCCAACAGTAAGTATAACAATAACAAGGCAAACAGTACGAAAGTTCTTAACCTAATTACGTAAAAGTCCAAAGAAACTCTGCTAGTCATATGCAGAGGTTTTCTCCATTAAACAAGCCCGCAGGGAAATGCCTGAGTAAACAAGTGAATTACACTAGTGTATGAATCAATAGATCTAGTCAATAAAAATACCCATTCTAGTGCTCACCCCCCTCTATGAAAAAAGTCACTAGTGTTTCTCCTGGGGGTCTGTGGAAAAATTAATATAACACTTGTAAAGCCTAGCTTTTGCCTTTCAGTACAGTCCCAAGCAGGGGTTATAATGCATGACATGAGTCAGGGAATAGCTCACAGAGACCTGTGCTCAAAAGATATTTGGGCTTTTTGTTTGTTTGGGGTTTTTTTTCTTACTTTCTGAAGGCAGGAGAAGTTAATAGTGTTGGACAGTCTTAGATACGAAGCACCATGTCTAAATTGTGCAAACACAGCTGGAGGGTGACTTAGGTGCTGAATACTCCTTACTCACCAATATTGGTGGGATAGCTGCATTTCTAACGGGTTATTCCTGGATATGATTAGTAGAGATGCAAATTATCTGATGAATTACATGCTAGAAATGCAATATAGTCTAAGTGAATATTAACTCCTTGTGGTTCCACAGCCCACATGATGTCCACACCAGAGAGTTCCTCATTATTACAGTAGAATTACATCTCTCTGTGTCCACTGGCCTTTCTCTGCAGCCAGACATTACTCCTGAAGCAACATTAGTTAGATCAGCAGTAGAAAATGTCTTGATTGCAGGGTAAATGTCCATTTTAACCAGTTTAACTCGTAAAAACTAGTGGCTTTGCCAGTAAATTTCCTTATATTGGTAAAGGGATACATGGCAGCTTAGTCAAGTGCATTGGCTAATAGGACAGAGTACCATCTGGAGCACTAATGTGTAGTACCAGTTTCGCTTCCTACTCCAATTCTGCAGCTGCAGGATAATGAAGGAGAGCCGTTGTCGAAGTGACCTATGATTTCAACCTCAGAATGAACAAAACTACTGTCCATAGTAAAAGAAAAGAAGTTACATTTTCTATTTAATGGAACATTTATTTGGTTTTTATGCATGTGTCAAAATGATTGTTAGTGTGGTAGTGTGCTATAAATCTGTATGCGAAATTTAAAATAATCTATAAGAAATCTGTCATGCTCATTAATATCTATCCCCCTTTTTGTTATCTGCTATCTTATAATTCCCATCTGTGAATGTTTAAGACATCTGTGAGTAAGTAATGTTATAAAATGCATAAATATTCCACAAAAATACTTTTGTGTTGTGTCTTCCTGTAGTATTCATCTCCTAGAAAATGGAAGTGAGTGTTCTAACTTTGGCATGGAAGAATTATTTACAGTGCCTTAAAAAATGCAATTTCTAACAGAATGAAAATGCTCTTCATCACAGAGAGATGTCGGTATTCAAAATTTTCTTGCTGACATTTTTGATTTTTATGTGATCAGTAATGCTTCTTTGTTAGTTATAATGTAAGAAAAGAAGCCTTTAAAATAACACTGCACTTAGGTCTCAACCAAAAGCCTGAGAGCACAGTGTGCATGCTATGCCAACTGAAACAGCAGAGTCCCTCATGATTACTTAGTGCAAGCAGAGAACAAACTCTTTTTTAGCATTTGCTCTTCTGCTAATGAATATCTTGTGTGGTTGGAGGTGTTTCATGAAACATGACCTTACAGTAAAGTTATTTCTCTTGCCCCTTACAATGGTCAGTAGCTATTTCATTTTAAGCTATTGTATAGAAATCTGAAACTTATGACTTAGCACTGCCAGTGGCCGTGGGGATGTTACCAGGCTGCTGCAACATAACATTTGAGTCCTTTAGGGAGGTTTGCAAGTAGTCGCTTGAAGCTATTACATTGTGGATGAAAACTGCATTGAAGCTTGGTCAGTTCTTATTGAACTGGCATTGCTGAAAAGATTTTGGCTGATAATAATTTAAGCTATGGTATAGTAACACAGAAAAAATACATGCAAGTATTAAGGTTATGACATAAGCTGTAGAAAGCAAGAGAAGTGGAAAGGTACATTTTATATTAAGTCCACAATTGCTGTGTATGGTGTACAATGTGATGTACAAAGTGGCCAGCATTCATCACTGAGCTAAAAATTTTATTTTGTCCAAATACAGGGTAACAGAACAGGGTAGGAATGTCAAGTTTGTAGATCCTAGAGCTTTGTGTGACCTCATTTTTCCTTAAATGTTGAGCTGGTATGAAAAGGCATGGGGTTATAGGGAAAAAAAATCATTAAAAATCCCACGCAGATGAGCCATTCTTCTATGTATTTTTTTTCTACAGAATCACTCAATTAGTAAAATACATTTTTCTGGTGATAAAAGCTACTTCATCTGTTTTGTTTTCCTCCTTGCAAGTATTAGAAGGATGGAGAATCTGTCTTTTCTAAAGGTCTGCTGGGCTACATCTGCAAGGCAGAGCTCCTGACTCCCAAGATTTTGTACTGGACCTGAACTGCTCATCCCAGAGCGTGCACCAGGCTCGCCTTCTCTGCTCGTTGGTTTCCACAGAAAGCACCCCCAAACCGGCAGGCTTAAGGCAGTCACAACGTGCCCCAGGCAAATTCCACCTACGATGTGCCCCTGAGTATGAGTACACCTAGCAGCACATTGAGGCGCAGCCTTCCAGAGACAAAGCAGAAGGGCAAGATGAGTGGGAAGGGGGAAAAGAGGCTGAAAAAAAAGGACCATTGAAATCAAAACTAAAGAAGAGCAGCACAATCAGATCCTCAGTATTATAAAGCACCTCATTCTGCTCCCTTACAAAGCTGGAGCAAGGGAAAGACCTAAATCTAATCAAATCTAGAAGAATACTCGCCTCAGTCCTGGGAAGACGGAAGAAAGCAGATCAAATAAACAAATATCAGAATGAAAAGTTCAGATGACAAAAATGGAATATGAAATGTTTATTTATTTGTTGTTACTGGAGTAATTTATCTCTAGTTAAAATTTTGTGTTTGTTCTGTGACTCTTACCAAATCTCAGTTCATTCACTTGCAAAACTGGTATACTACTTACCTAGCAGAAGCCCTCCAAATATAAAAAGGCGGGTTACATTCGTTACTTGGCTCAATGTCTCAAAAGCGCTTTTTGAGATTCCCGAGTAACAAGGCACAGGAGAACTATAACATACTGTTGTTATTATCACTCTGAGCTTTGGTGAGGTCATGTATTAGGGACCTGACATAATGGAAATAATGACAGTGACCCACTTCAATCAAATTCTGTATTTCTCATGTGGCAAGAGTTTTGACTGAGAACTTGCAGGGTTTATCTGTAAATGTGAGCACAGGGAGGACTGTGTGAGGAAGGAAAGGAAGGAAAAAAGCATGATGAGTATCTTAAGATCTAGATACTATTTTTTTTTAAAAAAAAAGTCCACGCTTAGACACCTAAAGGGGATGGAAAGTGGCTGAACAATTCCAGATGTCACCATTTTCAAAGGATGCTGGGAATACTGCAGCCCCTCAGCATGAGGAAAGAACTGGCCTGATACTTAACTATGGATTCAAGTAACCTCAGACATTCAGTATTGAAGATGCTGTGTGAAACCTCTGGATATCTGAAACACCCAACACTCCTCCTGCCCCCCCACCTCAATCCTCAATTAGTAGCAGTTAGCCTTTCCTAAACCTTGGAAGATCTATGCGACAGCTTTCAGTAAATAGTAGTAAAACCATGAGGGAAACAGATTTCTGCGTTTCCACATGATGAAATAACTTCCTAAATCTCATTCTTTCATATGAACAGTTAGCAGCAGTCTGGCAGAAATACTAACTGCCAACGTTAAAAAGTTGGGCTGGAGTCAGCAGACCCAGCACACTGTAAATATTGAAGTTTGCGGAAAGAAATGCAGTGTGGGAGTAACCTTTTACTCCCTTCTGCATACTTCTAGGTGCATTCTGCCCTTTTGCACAGTTGTAAGCAGTTGAACGTAAAGCAAAGCGCTGTTGGAGGCTGTGGAGCAATGCTGGAAGTGGAGCAGAGCAGGTCACTCCATTTGCTTTGCTGCCAGATAGTTTAAGCCTTAGTCTTTAGCCACAGTGCGTGGGGTGGGCATTAAATGAGATCTGTGTTTGCACTGCCCAGAGTATGGCTGAGCAAGGATGCTCATTGACTAATAATGCAAAGTGGATGTTTTTCTGCCCCAAAGAGACCCTATACTACCCTTTTAACCACCACAGAGACAGCCTGGGCTTAGGGACACATCCATGCTGGGTCAGGCAGAGGCGCTCAAATTAGCTCTCTGCAGATCTTGTGTATAGGAGGCATCCAGCTAGTGCAAAGACCAGAATAGACACTTCCTGAGATTTATATACCAATAAACAGAAAATAACCTTCTGCCTCACAGGTGTGCCTGAGATTTGGTCCTTCCCTTCAAGGCTTAACAGTCTATGGAGAACAAAAGAGCCAGTGGAATGCTTACTGCTTTCTCTTTAGTGCCTGATAGCTGCTGATTGAAGTAGATGACACCACCTAAGGGAGCATTTTATACCTCTGTACACGGAAGACTGAATTAACAGCAGTAATAGTACATCACATACATTAATTTCCTGCTGACTCAGTGAGGAAATGATATGCATTTGTTGTAGATTAAAACACCACAACAAGCCAAGCCAAATGGATCACCAAATTAACTTGAACACCGGTATGTTTTCTCCTTGTGCCCTCAGATCCCCTTGGTTTTAGCCTTTCCCTGTTTTGGTGGGGTTTGTTGGTAGAGCTTACATAATTTTCCCAAACTGCAAAAAGGTGAAAACAGAAAAAAAAGGTATCATGTCTTTTGTCAGTATGATTTGTTGGTATAATTGTTTAAGTCTTAAAAATGGCACTCCTAGGCGATATTACTGTAACACCGCATTTTCTAGGCTTAGGTTTAGCCTTTTGTAGGCAACTGAGAAACAACAATAGCTTTGGTCATGTTGGCATTTCTGCTGCTCCACCTCAGGTGTTCCCTTGGGAGTAGGACATCCTTCCCCTTGCAGTTCCAGCCAACAGAGCAGTTCTGGTGTCTTTCAAGATATGCAAAAAGGGGATTAAAAACCTCCAAAGTGAGTATGTTTGGTGACACAAACAAACCAAGGGATGTTCATTGCTTCATTACATGAAGCTAGTAAAAATTTCAGTGGAGGTATACAAGTACTTTGTATATGAATTGCATTAAAGCTTGAAAGAGCACCTTACTTCAGTACAAAAGGTTCGGTTACATCCAGGAACAAAAGAAGATACAAGTTGTTATTTTTTTTTTTACAAGATAAAATGTTTTTCTTGGGCTTTTTTTTGGTAAAGGTCCACAGGATATCCTCCAGGGAAAACCAAAACCAGACCTATAGGAGTGTGCAGAGCAGTGAGTATGATTTTACAGCAGGAAGAGGAAAAGAAAAAGATACATTCAGAGCATACTGATCATTAGTGCTGGATAGGAAATAGCAGAACTAGAGGTATTTAAAGAAACCGAAACAAACCCACAACAAAATCCAATCTGTATTTGCATTCCTGTTCTACCAGAGCTCATGAAGTCTCCCTCTACCCCAAAAACTGTCCCTGTCCCTGTCCCCCCTTCCAGTGGGGAGGGGCAAGCGTCATAGCCACATGAGCTGCGGGGCTCTGGGATGACAGCTCTGAGCAGACGAGGCCAAAAGAGCGATTTCTCCCCCATCCCTGACCACCAGCCTGCCTGGGAAGGGATGGCTCTCTGCTCACAGGGTAGCTCCTTGAGGTTCAAATAGTCAAGGTCACTGAGCTGGACTCCAAACCCCAGTGATTAGAGCCCTCACCTTGATCTGAAAGGAAGTAGTAATCA
>VYXH01004066.1:73621-143044 GCA_013397275.1 Burhinus bistriatus
AAAGTTAGTCACAAAAGAAAAAAGCACTGTCATTGAGGAAAAAAATTATCAAAGCATCAAACAATATAAAAAAATTCACAGGGTGAAATAGGAGTCAAGGAGAACCTCATGAGGTTCAACAAGGCAAAGTGCAGGGTCCTGGGTTGGGGCAGCCCTCAGTATCAATACAGGCTGGGGGATGAAGGGGTTGAGAGCAGCCCTGCCAAGAAGGACTTGGGGGTGTTGGGTGAAAAGCTGGACATGAGCCAGCAACGTGCGCCCACAGCCAAGAAAACCAACCACATCCTGGGCTGCATCAAAAGAAGCGTGGCCAGCAGGTCGAGGGAGGTGATTCTGCCCCTCTGCTCCACTCTGGTGATACCCCACCTGGAGTGCTGCATCCAGCTCTGGAGCCCTCAGCATAGGAAAGCCATGGACCTGTTGGAGCGAGTCCAGAGTGAAAGAAACTTCACTATCTGGTATTACTCTTCACTAATTTAAAGTAGAGATTCTTTTTCCTTTTACCCCAAGAAACAGGGGATTCAAAAAACCTGGGTATTTTTTTGCAGATTTTTATCTAAATTACTTTTTTTTGCTGTCTGCTGCTCATGGCAAGCTCGCAGTGTTTTTGCGTCTCTACACAGCACGCTGGGTCTTCAGAGAGTGCTGATCACCACAGGGAAGACAACCCTGCTTTCACCTAGATTATTTGCAGGTTAAGGGTAGATCTTGCCCCAAACTATACCCTACACACCTGTGAGCTGGCCCCACTACGAGCTGGTTGCGGTGGAATTCACCCACAGAAACTTGATTTTCTAGTCCAGAGGTGACCTCTCTTCAGTCAGCATCTGTAGGAATCAAACCAAACCTGTTGGACAGACTTGCAGGGCTTCCAGGCGAGCGAGCACACACAAGTTGGCCAGGCTGCGCCTATATGTGCTGTGCTGTGTTGTCAATTAAACATGCAAAAAGAACATGTGCATTTTATCAGTTCCGTGCAAGTCATTAGACTTTTCTCTGCCCTTACCAGTTCATACCACAATCAGAATTTTTAGAATAAATAAACTCTCCTCAATCACTTCCAGCTGTAAGAGATGGGTCTCAGAAGGATATGATCATTGATTCTGAGTTCTTGAGCCCTGAGCAACAAGTTTAATTTGTCACATGTCACATTAGATTGCAAGGCAGCCCAGGCTGCTGTATGGAATTCCACAATAGGAGGAATTTATATGTATTCAGATGAAAACATCTTCAGGCTACTGTGCAGTCAAGGAAGGCAATGCTTATTTGTCATAGTCTCCTGATATTGGTTCAAAAGGCCATGTCATTGTGGACAGAAATATAGATATAGTTTGCTTTCCCATCACCACAAGTCATCAGTGGTGACAGGCCCACTGGCAGACAGTTTGAGTGTTCTCCTAAGCCCTCCATCCTCCAACCAATATTTCACTGATTCAGCATACCTATAGCATTGACAGAAGGAAATACCCAGAGTTTATTCAAGGGCACTTTACAATGTTGAGCCTTTTGTTAAAAAAGCGGTCCCAACACAGGCTGTCTTGAAGCAGCTTTCCCATCACGTCGGACCAGTAGCTGAAGCCTAAACCTTTGCACTGCCCTTCTTTCTCCCCAAAGGCACATGTGCAATCAGAGGGATGTAGCCGTTCTGATCTTAATAGCTCCTTGTTAGAGGAGGTGACACTCGTTCACACAGCTCTTCTAGGCATCTCATCTAACCTGTGCATCACTCCTGGACTCTCAAGGAACTGTGCTGCAGAAGGAGGATCAGGGTCTTCATCTAGATCTGATGGTCTTCTAGTAGACAGCCCAGTGTTGGCTCAGCAGAGAGCACCTACAGAAATCTTCCCCAGAAAGAAACCTATTGCAAGATGGGAACTACAACTTATTTCTCTGACTGGAAGAGAATTTCAACCTTGACTATTCAACACAAACTTGACTTGGGGAGGTTTCATGTGTCAAATATCCTGTGCTATGTTCTGACCTTAGAATTTTCTTGGGGTTTATGCAGGTCTATAGTTGCAGGTATTTTAGCAAATTACCCCCCCAGTGTGATACTTCTTTATGGAGTACAACAACTGAAATAGCAGAGTTCAGGGCAAAACAGTGGGCCACATAGGAAGGCTTAAGCAGGAATTAATTTAGTAGAATAGTATTTGGATCTAATCCCAAATGCAGGAGTTTGGGTATTTAATTGTAGCGCAGCTGTTCATGTCAATGTGCCAGAAGCAAAAAGCATTGAGGATGCTGGAAGAGCACGGACAGGATGGCCTCAGGGGGTAGCACAAGGAACAGAGGACACGTGTTTGAAAATCATTTATTTAGTCCTACTGTAATCAGAAAAATAAAAATTTGTAATGGTCACAGCACCTAATTTAGCTACTGAATTGCACTCTGGCACTAAGTTACTTTTTCCTGCTCTAAGTCAAGGAAAGGGACCCCTCATGTAGATAGCGTACATCCCTCCTCTCGTGTCTGCTCACTGGAAACAGGAAGGACGGCACCAGAGATGTTCCCAATTCACATCCCAGCAACAGCAGAGCCTGGCTGAATACGTCAACTCAAGGCGGTCACAACAATATTCTTTAAGGCAGGGAGATACAAGTGCTTCCCTTTGGACTAGACCGCTACTGGCAGATGGATTTCGCCTGTCATCCTCAAGGGAACCAGTCCTCATTCACACTGATGTAACTGAGGACATCGACACACCAGGGATTCGCAAGCTACTCGCATTCACTTGCTAAACGATAATTGCCCAAATACATTTTTCTTACCCAGTGGGAAACACAGGGTAGCTCCACGTAGGCTGCTTCCTTTCCGCTGAGAGTTAGATCACCTCGTATTTGCCATGGAGTGAAATTGTTCGGATTAGCAGTCACTGTGCTGTAGCTAGCACATTGTAAATTCACGGGGTACCATGCCTACAGGTCCCTAACCCTGAGAGCAGCATCAGGCTCAAAGGCCTGAGGAAATAATAGGAGTAGGTTATTCAATAATTAAATTTAATTAGGATTCCAATCAGAGTGGAACAAAGGAAATAAACAAATAATAATCTTATACTAAGTAATCAGGATAATTAAGTTGGCATTTGTTTGTATAGTTAGGAAACATCTGCAGCTGTGTCAGGTGAGGAGGCTATGCTCTTTTCCCTGAACTAGTTAATTTGAGAAAAGCCATACCTTGAAAGGCTTTTTTACTAGATAGGTGGAGAAATTGCTGATGGACCCAGGTGGCTCTTTGATGTGACTGTTTTCCTGACGAGGGCAGGAACTACAGAGCAGATGGTGAGGTCTGTGCTGGGGGTTCCCAGCTTCCTTCCCTGCCGGGGTGTGCCTGGAAAGTTGCTTTTATTTCCTTGCCGCCAGTCATACCCTAGTTCCTGTTTTGACTTTGGTTTCTTTAGGCTCTGTGTGCTGGTGTTTTTTCCTGTGTCCCTTTGGAGAGCAGCAGCTCACAGGCTCCTCCACCTGCGCCTGCCTTTGCCTGGGTGTCGTGGGCTTGTGCCGAGGGTGCTCTGGTTTCTGCCACGCCAGCCCGTAAAATGCCTTTGCTGTGTCTCACAACTACTTTAAACACAAGAGAGCTGCAGCTTTAGCACATCAGGATGTTGGGGGGGTTCATTGCATTCTGGGAGGGAGTTGGTTTTCTCTCTTTATTGGTAGCTCCAAATCCCCATCACATGGCAGTTTGCTTGCATTTCTGATGACAGCGTTAGCAAGAAAATGGGCTTCTAGTTTGAGTTTTTACATGTAGACATAAAAAAAATAAATTATATGTTCATATGATGATGCGAGGGTTAGAGCACCTCTGCTCTGAGGACAGGCCGAGAGAGTTGGGGTTGTTCAGCCTGGAGAAGAGAAGGCTCTGGGAACACCTTAGAGCAGCCTTCCAGTATCTGAAAGGGACCTATAAGAAAGCTGGAGAGGGAGTTTTTGCAAGGGCATGTAGTGATAGAACGAGGGGTAATGGCTTCAAACTGGAAGAGGGTAGATTTAGATTAGATATGAGGAAGAAATTTTTCACTCTGAGGGTGGTGAGGCACTGGAGCAGGTTGCCCAGGGAAGCTGTGGATGCCCCATTGCTGGAAGTGTTCAAGACCAGGTTGGATGGGCCTTTGAGCAACCAGGTCTAGTGGTAGGTGTCCCTGCCCATGGCAGAGGTGTTGGAACTAGATGATCTTTAAGGTCCCTTCCAAACTAAACCATTCTATGATTCTATATAGGGATGTGTGTGTATCTGTAGACATCTTCCAGGAGCTGTATATTGGGGCTGTTGTTGATGTCCTGAGGTTCTGGATAAATAGTGCATGAACAGTGCATAGGTAGGGGATCCAAAAACTCATGTCCTTGGAGTACTTGGGCTCGCTGTCATTCAGCCTTTCTGGCTCCACTTGGTGGCTCATTCCTCAGAGTGCCCTGAGAAAGGATGCCGTAATTGTGAAGTCCTGAGTAAAATTAAGTTGCAAGTTGGTATCTGCTCTTCAGCTGCTTTTTACAGAAGTGCTATAGGTGAAGAAGAAGCTCTGTAAGGTGAAGTAACAGGTGCTGTATGAAGTAATGGGTGCTCTAAGAAGCTATAAGCTCTGTAATTATATATTACTTTTATAAGAAGCTGTACAGAACTGCTATAAGGTGAAGTAACTGGTGAGGAAGTTACACTTGAAAGGATTTTTATTTAATGTTGGGTGGAAGTAAAAAATGCTGACTGGTTTCATTACATTGAGTTACACTAACTGCATTGCTGGTTTTTGTAGTAGGTATTAAATATCCAAAGCAAAAGTTAACCGGAGGTGAATAGTATGAAACACAATGAGTATCACTAGTGAAAGACTATTTCCCAAGCTTTGATTCCTCCAGCATGATGGTGGGAGCTTGAAGACCATGATGTTGAAGTAGAACACTTTGACAAAATCTGTTGCAAATCATTGTAAGGGTACACAACAATACATAAAAATAAGAAAGTGTGCTTTTTGCCCTGTATCCAGGCTGCCTCTGGCTCTGTCCATCACCATGCCAAGACAGGGCTGTGGTGTGTGGACTTCAGAGAGGCCCTGGGACCTGGGAGGCCGAGAAGGCTTCGCTCGCCCCAGGTACTCTCGCTCGGTGAAATGTTGAACCAAAAGTGGGAGTGCCGGAGCAGGGGAACACAACCCAGCCGGCTGCTGGCCAGAGGGCAGGGGGCCTCGGTGTGGCTGGGGACCTGCAGAAGCCCAGCTGCTGCCACCTCTGTGGTGGCACAGAAGCAGATGAGGCTCTGGGGAGCTGGTGTGCACCGTCCTCCTGTGCCTGGAGGAAGCACACCCCCGCCTGCCTTAGCCAAAACACAGAAATACACAATTACAACAACAACAACAACGACAATAACAAAATAATAATATCATCTAATATAGTTGAATATGCATTTATAAATTATAGAAATACAGTGATTGATAACATAAAACTTATACAATCATAGATAATGAATACACATAAATTTATATATAGTAATTATATAAAGTGTATCATAATAAATATATTTATATGTTGTATTATGTAAATAATATAGCACATTTATAAAATAATAGATACATAATGATATATACATATATACAGATATGCTATAGTATATAATATACACTGTATATGTACTATATGTTTATATAATATATGTAACATATATACATATATGTTTATAGAATATATACATAATAGAATCATAGAATCAGAATCGCCTAGGTTGGAAGAGACCTTTAAGATCATCAAGTCCAACCATCAACCTAACACTGCCAAAACCACCACTAAACCATGTCCCTCAGCACCATGTCTACCTGTCTTTTAAACACCTCCAGGGATGGTGACTCCACCACTTCCCTGGGCAGCCTGTTCCAATGCTTGATAACCCTTTTGGTGAAGAAATTTTTCCTAATATCCAATCTAAACCTCCCCTGGCGCAACTTGAGGCCAGTTCCTCTTGTCCTATCCCTAATATAATAGATTTATTTTACTATAGTTTATATTTATACATTATAATATACACAATATCATATGTATACAATACACAGTATATGTATTACATGCACATACTATAATATGTATTATTATACATAACGATACAAGTGTACATAAAAATCTTAGCTGAAATACATGAGTGGACCTGTCAGGTTTGGCTTGTGCCTTTGCAGCAATGGGGAGTGTCATTACTGCCTGGACAGAGCGCAGAGTGGCTCCTGAAGAAGAGGCACAAGGAGAGCAGAGGTGCCTTAACTTGCCTTATTATAAAATTTCTGAATGAGAAATAACACTGTGGTGTCCAGCTCTTGCTTCTCTTTATTTTAATACTGTTTTTCCACTGATAGCATTTTCAAGCTAAATATACTGGTGGCAATAAGAGGGCTGTGTAGCAGCCCTTTGAATGTTACCCCACCACTGCAGGATGTCCCTGCCGTGACACGTTTGCCCATATGCTTATTATTTTCTTTTTATGGATTGTGTTTAATTCCCACGAAATAGCTCAGACAAGAATTAAATACTCTAGTAAAGATTTCTGAAGATGGCTCCTTCCCTGAGAGGAGTGGCTGGTAGGAGATTTCCCTGGGAGTGGTAAGATTTATGTCCTGGGATGAAGATGACGCATGGCACTCTTCAGAGCTGTGAAGCTGCCTCAGCACAAACATCTGAAGAGCTGATTGTTTGAAGTACTTGGAAAGTATTTCCTGGGCGGAATGTGCTTTTTCATACTTTCAAGATAATACCTGCCATTGCATTCTCTTCTTACAGGAACAAAATATTCAGAATTCTCAAGGAAAAAGAGGGTAATGATTATTACACAGAGGATGGTGTGGTGGTTGCAGAGACTTCAGACAGGAACTTTGAGAAATAGCTTTGGGCAACTGGGCATGGGAAGAAATGTGTAGAGACAGCCAAGAGCAGTGATTGATTTCCCAGTCTCCAACCACACCAACACTCATCCAATTATCACACCAGTCTTTTTTTTGGTGTTTTTTTTTGTTTTTTCTTTTTGTGCATGTATGTGTTTGTTTTCCTCTGTGCTTTTCCACAGAACTGCTTTCAGCTGAATTTTACGACAGAACTTCCAGTTTCTTCATTTAAATTGGCAGGAGTCTTTTTTTTTTTTTTTTTGAGAAAATACTTTGAAAGGTTGTACTCTTACAAGGGTAAGGCAATAATACCACATAAAATATGGATTGCTAAATAACATCTCTAATTTTTTCTTTCTTGATTTTCAGAAACAACTCTACAGCATAATAAAAAGTCAAGAGTTAAACACAAAATTATGGAGTTTGTGATGTTTATTTGATGGCAGATTTCCGCAAATTTAGATCCTAATCCAAGTCCGATGAAGTCAACACAAGGACTATCATGCTCAGTAGACCTTCTCTACTGTCCGTGGAGTGTTGTGGTGGTGGGTCAATGCGTTCTAACCACTGAGCACCTACTCTCTCTCCTTAGCACATTTAAGTACATCCACAGGACCCAGGAGTCGGAAGGCATCTTGGCAACAAAGTCAGAAAGCAACAGATACTTGCAAAAGCAAGAGAGCATGGGCTATAAACAAGGTGCAAGTGAGGAAAAAAAGTTAAATTTGTTTTGATGCTGAAGGACTGCCTTGTCAAACCGTTCCCTCTGGTAACTCTGCAGGGTGCTACCAAATCCAGTGGGGTGGAATCAACGTGAGTAAAATTTGAATTTTTCCAAAGTGATAGAACAATGCTGGAGCTATTTAGGATCGGGGTGTTCTGAGACACCTTGTAGCCTTCGTCCCACAAGCTGTACTGCCTCCTGCTTTGTATTCTGCGATGTCAGTCAGCTGTTCCTTCAAAGGGATTTTATTTTTTAACAGCCCCCCCCAAAATGATGATGTCTCGTGGAGTGACACTTCACTTTAGTGTTTCATCCTGACAAACTGCTACGAAAGAGCAAGTTTTCATCAGCTCGTAGATTAATTACAGAGTATTGCCCTACCCTGTCCCTCAGGGTATACCACTAAGTGTAAAAGAGTCCTTCCTAATGGGTTATATATATAGTTATATACTTGGTATACTGCTAAGTACATAGAAAAACTTGTCAATAGGTTTCAGTTTTGATACCTTGAATCCTTCCTGTAATAACCACCCATCTGTATTTTGCCAGTAGGCTTGCCCTCGTGATGACATGTTTATGATATAAGGGGGAACTTGGCTCGCAGCGCGGCTCTGGGACCGTCTTGGTGCTGGGGCGTTGTCGTTACAGCTGTGTGGTGGTGGTGGGTGTGATGCCGGCTTTCCTCCCTGAATGTACACCGGAACCTCCCGACGATTTTGTAGAAGGTCTATGAAATAAGAACACTTTTCTGGTGGCAGAAGTGCACAGGCGGGCGTGTGGCCAGCCCCAGGGTGGGGTTGCAGCATGGTGGGGCTGCAGCACCCAGGGCACAATCCCAGCCATAACATGGCAAATAACATCTCTCACCTGGTGTTTTGATAGCATGAGTTTGGCACACAGAGGTGCCAGTGAGTCTTACCAGGGACCGTCCTTTCTATGGATGGTGAACAGGGTGTTTCTGACAAAAGGAGTAGTTTTTTTTTAATGCTTCCTCTCAGGGAAAACTTGAATGGAGAGATGGTGCCCCACTGCAGAACCTGAGACTTTTTCATAGAATCATAAATGGTTTAGGTTGGAAGGGACCTTACAGCTCACCTGGTTCCAACCCCCCTGTTATAGGCAGGGACACCTTCCACTAGACCTGGTTGCTCAAAGGCCCATCCAGCCTGGCCTTGAACACTTCCAGGGATGGGGCCTCCACAACTTCCTTGGGCAACCTGCTCCAGTGCCTCACCACCCTCATAGTGAAAAATGTCTTCCTGAGATGTAATCTAAATCTACCCTCTTTTTTTATGCTATCCCAACTCATCTCCTCCTAGTTCACGGGTCATTTCATGACATTCACAGAGGAATTTCATGAAACTTGTGCTTCCATGGGAGATGTTACAGAGGGAGGTATTCAAACTGCTAGAAATATTTAAAGCAGTTAAAGAAACATGTTGGCGGCATAAGCATATGCACATAAATCAAGACTGAGCTAAATAGACTAAATCTAAATGTCCCAAATTGGAATGAGGTCCCAGAGTGAAGGAAAAAAACACCACCACCACCGCCTTTGTACACAGAAGTACTTCAAGTGTAAATCTACCCCAGAAATCCCCTCTCACGCCCATTGTATGGAGTAGGCTTTACTCTACGGCACTTGCATATGGATGGGATTTACAAAGCTGCTCAGCACACCTCTAACCCGGATGTAATTTCTGTTTCCATATATTGCAAAAGGAGCACACCAGACCACTACAAAAAGCCCAGCCCTCACATTCGGTCCCCAGCATTTCCTACAGCGGTAATAACTCCACGTATTTCACCGCATCCTCTCTGCAGACGCGTTAGGCAGAACGATGTCTTACATGTGAAATCAGAGTGGGAGACCACAGCACACCAGAAAGAACCTCACCGAGGAGCTTTTGCATCAAGTTTATAACCTTTGCCTTCTTTAAAGATATTTAGAGTTGCTGCAAAGTGACAGAGATGACCTTATTCCCCAATATGGTGTTCTGTGGGTGAGGCAGTTTTTTGGCAGGGATGAGAAAGATGAGTCGTTTGTCTAAACCGCTCAACCTTGTTGTGTGCTCAGCTGCTAAATGGCAGTCGCACCCCAACAGACTCCCAAAGATGAAAATAACTCGTTGCTCGTAGAAAGGAGGAAAAGTTAAATTTGCTAACATTACTATTTTCATGGCACTTAAAATAATAAGCAGCTGGGGCTAGGAGTTGATTTATTCTCATTTTCAAGACACTACTGTCTTCCACTTCTTCCTTTATCTTTTAAGCACAGATGCAAGCGGTTGACCAAATCCTTACTTCTTCCTGCCTTGTGAAAGTTTCCTGATTTGGCAAAAATAATTATGCATTAAAAAAAATATATTTTTGGAACTGCAGGAATTTGCACAGGTGAATTTGTGAACATGGGCATGTTACAAGGATGGTTTAAGGATCGTGTCTAGAAATCTTGCAGTAATGGATATTTGGATTCGGTTATTTCAAAGAGCAAATCTACAAGGCACCAGAGATTACTTAAAATGAAGCATATGCATCATTTTTATAGAAAAGCCTCGGTAGGCAACATGGAAAAATGATGTACAGTGAAAGAAAACAGATCCTGAGGGTACGCAGAGCTCTGGACCCGCTTTCTTTCCCAGCGCGCTGTCGGCTGTGGGACAGCTGCAATTGCTCCGAGAACTCATTTACACTGACTTGACATCTTGGTGAAGGCTTGCACAGAGGTAATGACCTTCACCAGGGCAAGGACATTGGCTGGCTTTTGCAGCTGCGATAAACTGATGCCAGTTTTGATAGCAGATGTTTAAATTTAAACCCCTCTGCATGTCCGACTGCAAAAGACGGATGATATTTTCAGAACACTGTCAAAAATAGGTTTGGTCTGGTGTTTGCCCAAGTCCTTTGAGTTGACCTAGAGCTGGTCAGAAGAAGAGCTAGATTTCAACAAGAGATTAACAGAGAGATGGAACTTTTCACTTAATATTTTTATCCTTTTTTTTTTTTTTGACCAATTCTACTTGCATCTACATTTCTGAAAGAAATATGATTTCTCTGCTCTTTTGATCTTCATACTTCCCCCATGCTGGTGCTATAGGAATAGTACAGAGCTAAGAAGGAAACCTGCAATAACTTTTTGTCTCTTGATGATTAATAGCATATGAAATAAAAGCTCCATTCCTAAAGAATAAACTAGGGATTTCTGCTATCTCATTAACTTGACTTTACCTTAGGCATATAAAATATTATTTGGGTGGCATCATACTGAGTAGTGGATTTTAAAAAAACCAAACAGGTTAGTGAATTGGACCATGCACAACAGTGAGAGTAACAAAAGAAACCACATGTATTTAAAGTCAAACACTAGAAGTGGGCATAGGAGGGCTATGTGGAATAAGTGAGAACTCCAGGATGGGAAGAAGAGCAGTAATGAAAAGAGCAGATATTTGCCTAAAATTATTATGCTGTTACCTAAAAAAGGACATCTGGCTGCACAGTTTTTGACATTTCATAGCACAGTGGTTACATTACAAGTCGCAGATAGCTTTCCTGCTCCCAGTCAGTGCATTAAATGTGTCAGAAGTATGAGTATTGTTGTCTATATCCTGCATACGTGAAGTTGGGCTCCTGTGCCAAAGCTGGACACCAACCTCACCTTTTGGTCAATGGGGCAAAGTGGGGGCTCGTACAGAGGAGATCTACCTGAAGTGCCTCTGGAGAGGGCTTGCCCTGTGGATGTCCAACACTGAAGGCTCATGATAAGTCCAACGACCCCACATTGTTGGGGAAGGGGGACGCAAGTGCAGACATGAGACAGTTGCCTCTATCCACCTATCTGTGCGCTAGCAGACTTGTTGAACTCAGCAGTCGTGCCATGTGTGACTCGTTTGGGACTGGGTGTTGCACTGGAGATAATTACAGTTGTTTACCATTTGCAAACAATCTTCTACAGAGCACAGACAAGATCACGGCTCTGTCTCAGAGTTTATAATGGAAAAGAGAGTTAATGACATTTAGTAGATTACTTATGCTGAAGTTCAGTCAGCCTGTTCTCAGTGTTTAATTACATTTATTTTGTTGAGCTTTTGGAGGAAGAACAGGGAAGGCACTAGGTGCCTGTGGCTTAGAGAGTTTGGCCTCGTCTCCCACTCTAGCTGTTCGTCTACAACCATGCTCCTGCTCCTGCTCCCTCGGTGCCCTCATGCCCAGCTCTCCCACAGCAGCGACCTGCGTCCTCCCCAGGCCCACTGCTGGGGGCACCTCATGGGGCTGGGAGGTGGCTGAGGCTGGGGCCACAATGCTCCTGGGGATGAGCCTGGTGCCACCTTCAGCCTTTGTCATCCTGGGACGGGTGATTCAGGCACTGGGCTCTGTGGGAAAAGTGAGTGGCACCGTCTACTCCCCTCCAGCCATGTGTCCAGAGGCACTGGCTGTCCATGGATACCTGTGTTGGGAAGAGGTTTCCACCAGCTGGTGGGTCCCAAGTGACCAGGAGTACCCAACCACTGATGGAGGCTCAGATATTTTGGAGTATCAAGCCCAGTGGGGGCTAGCATCCTGCAGACTCACTGGGCTGCTCTGCAGTCTCTCTTCTTTCCTCTGCCCCCGTGGGGACCCCTGGCACCCTCCTGGCTTATTTTGGTGAGGTCAAGCTTTGTCATATCTAAAGAAAGGTACCTGAAGTAGGAAGTCATGATTTTGGCCTCAGTGCCTTTACTAATCTAAGCCAAACTTTCTTTTTCCCTCCCAATATTATGGACCATTTCCCAGGCAAAGTGGGCAGAACAGCAAGAGATTGACTGTACTGGAACTTCTTTTACTAAATAAAACTGAAAACAAAACACCCGTTTCCAGCACTACCCTTGTACCAGACAACTCTTGGTAGGACTTGGCAATGCAGTCAAGCACATTGATGTTCCTGGATGCCTACCTGCGGAAAAGGTCTGGGATGGCTCACCCCTGCTTGCACATTAGATGACATTTTCCCTATGGTGATTCTGCAGTATTGAGTGCTGGTCGGTGTGTTGCCTGGTTCCGGGATAACCGACTGCTCCTGAGCCTCCTGTCTGCACAGGATTTATCCAGCATTAACTTTGCAGGTGCAGCAGTGTGCATTACGTATCTGGTAAACCATCGCCAAGCAGGGTGGCCTTAGCTTTCCAAGAGCGCTGTAACACAGAGCATAGGGTAGGTCAATGAAAAACTCACTTGCTTTTTGTGTCAGCACAGGTGCATGTTGTGGGCTTGGTGTCCCCGGTCAGGGCTGGTGGGGAGATGGTTGGGTCCGTGGCATTTATCAACCTTCCCCTCTCCAGGCTACTGGTTTGTTCAGTCTTCCTGTGCAGGTCACATTTTCTGCACTTCTTATTTTTGTCACCTTCCTCTGAGCTCTCTTTAACTGGTCCACATCTTCCTTGAAGGGTGGTGCCTAAAACAGGACACAGCAGTCACCAGCAATGGGCAAGGCAGGAGGACCCCTCCACACGCCTTCAAGCCTGCCCCCTCCCCGCCCACCCTCCCCCAGAATGGTCGCACGATTGCTTCCCACCCCCGCAAGGATTTGACGCTGCTGGCTGGTGCCGTGATTCACTCCATTGATCTTGCGCTGCTCCTCACCCCATCTTTGCATGGCTGATGCTTTTGTCAAAGCATCAAGCTTTTTGCGCTTGTCCTTCTTGAATCCCACCGCTAATCAGAGAGCACTTTGCAGTTTTTAGATCATTGTGAATTCTACTCCTGTCTTTCGGCGCCTGGAGACCTTCCGAGGTTGATGTTTTATGCATACCCACTCTCAAAACATGAGTCATTAGTAAAAATATCAGGCAGCCCCCGTTCACAGCAGCGTGTAGCAGCCCATTCTGTACTTTTTTTCCAGACACTCAAGGAATACTGTTCATTCTTTGTAGGTTTTCAGACAAGACCTGTACTCTCATTACTGCAGTTAATTTAAGAGTGCGTTCCCCCAGTTTGTGTATGAGAAGGTCATTTGTGACCACCTTACTGAAGTCATACGTTACAATGCTTGCTCACTTGATTGTGATGTTGTCTAAGAAGGAAACTGGGTTGGTTGCACACGATTTATTCCTGGTAAACACGCTAGCTGCTTTTCATCTTCTTATGTTTCTGTGGGTTTGCAGATAGCTCTGATTATTTGTTGAGTACTGTTGAGTGTTTGTTGAGCACCATTCAGTGGCAAGTTGATCCTAGGCTTTTCCATTGGAAAGATATTTACCCTTTTTTCAGTCTTCTGGGACCTCCCCCATCCTTCATGAACCTCAGCTATAACCACTAATGGCTCTGAGACTCCTTCAGCCAGATCCCAAAGTACTCCAAGGTGAATTTCCTCAGGTCCACCTGATAATAGCATAGTTATTAGGTGAATTCTTGCTCTCTGGTGGTAGCACCTCTCAGGTAATGGAAGCAAATGTATTCTAATACTTAAATATTACTTAAAATAACCATGTACTGATTATATTAATTTCATATCACAACTATGAGATATCACTGTTTCAAACTTGGTATGTACAAAGTATCTGAGGCATTGGCATAACTCCCTTTCAACTTTATCTAATACAGCTCAGCCATTGTCAGGGAGGTTGATGGTTTGAGAGATGCAGTTGTTGCCTTGTTCTCACTGTGCAAGCATATGGATGTTTTTCCCACTCCTTTTATTAGGAGCCACTGGCAAAAAAGGCAGGAAAAAAAATCTATTGCTTGCCTTTGACTTTTCAGAAACACTAACAGCAGAGCAACCTGTCATACTTTACATCTTGCTCATTTGCATGGAAAGCAAATTGGGGCAGGAAATTGAGTTTAGTGTTGGTACGTGCCTAGCGCAGCAGGGACATCCTGAGGGCTTCTTGGAGCATCTGCAGTAGGAGTAGTAGATGTTCATTCATCAAGGACTGATATCATCCCTGGCTTCAGGACACTTAACACAGTACTTACGCAGCTGGAGGAAGGGAAGACTGCTGAGTCACTTGCAGATAGATATGGAGCCAGATGACTTAAGATCTTGGCAGGTTTTGATTTTTTCTCAGGAGGAGAGGATCTTAAGCACTCGGGAGGCCATAATTTCTACTCAAGAGATTTTTTTTTTAAGCCACAGGATGTTTTTTTTTTTAGTCTTATATCTTTACCTATGGCAGCAGCTCATATTCTTCCCCACGAAGACCACGTCTCTTCAGCTTGATGATATTAGGAAACTGAGGGGGCTACAGGTAACCCGCCCAGCCCAATGTGCTGCACAAGTGCGGAGCAGCTCCTGCCTGGGGGAATGTCATGGTTTGGGCCAGATTGGCCCAATCAGGCAGAACAACAGATGCTCTCTTTCTGTCCTGTTCTGCTTCGAAGGGAGGCAGGAGAGAGAGCAAAAGAGAGACTTAAGAGTTTAGAAGGAACTAAACTACTTTAATGAAATATTAATAATAAAATAATAAAGAGAAAATAATGAAATATGTACAAAACACTATCAAGCTCCCAGGATGACAGTCATGTCACCAGCAGGCACTGGGGAAGTCCCAGACTGGACTCAGTGTTGGACGGGAGCTGGATTCCGGATCTGAATTCAGGATCGGGATCAAAGGCAGATGAACAGACAGAGTCATTCTGGGACGCCGGCCATTGAAGAAAGAGGGCTGACCCTTTGATCCCTCAGCTTTTACACTGAGCATGAGGCAGATGGGATGGAATACCCTGTTGGTCAGTTTTGGGTCCTTTGTCCTGTCCGCTCCTCCCTGCAGGTGTGACCCCTCTACGCTTTTCCACTTCCAACCCTCCAGCAGTGCAAGTTTTCTGCACAACATGCTGTTAATTTCAGCAGTTAGAAGAGGCCTTGCTAAAAAGTAAAGTTACTGAACAAAATTGGTCCTGTTTTACCTCCAACCAGGACAGGGAAGCAGCACCCGCAGCATGTGCTGCCTGCGCAGGGAGGGTGGCCACCCCCCTACTGCCATTGGCAGGGCAGAAGCGTGAGAAAAAAGAAATATTATTACCTGCCTGTTGCAGGTAAGGAACTGAAACAACTACTGGAGTCCCTAATCAGGCCGAAATGTAAAACTTGAGCTATGTTTCCCAGATACCTTCTCTTTTTCTTGCTCTCTCTCTGTAAAGTGCAAAAAGCACACACAGCACTTTATTTACAGTGCAGCACAGACCTGCAGATAGTTCACCTTCAGCAATATTACACAATTACTTATAGATGCCTGTGTTGAAAATAAACGAAAATTATTATTTATTGAGAACTTCTCAGCAGTCCCTGTGATTGGAGAACATAATAACTAGTAACATTTTATGCCAAACATTGTGTTAACAGAAAGAATTCTATAGTACAGATATTGACAAAAGAATATTTCATTTAAAGGGCTGTTAGACTACAATGAGTACATGAAGTCCAGCTTGAAAGGAACCATGAAAATCGAGCTAGGGCACAACTCACTTTTTAATCAGATCTCAGGCATGACAGTGAAGCTCATGAGCAACATGAGATGGCCCAGGGCTGGAGGGAGTTCAGTGCTGACACATGCAAGATCATTTGCTGTGTTGCTTCACACCCCTTTCAACACACGCTGCATGGTGCCAGGGTGTGGGGTATCTCTAGCTAACATTATTTCTGTCTGAAAAGGACTGCAGATGACACCAAGCTGAGTGGTGCAATTGATACGCTAGAGGGACAGGATGCCATCCAGAGGGACCTTGACAGGCTTGAGGCTCATGAGGTTCAACAAGGTCAAGTGCAGAGTCCTGCACCTGGGTCAGGGCAATCCCCAATATCAGCACAGACTGGGATATGAATGGATCGAGAGCAGCCCTGCCGAGAAGGACTTGGGGGTATTGGTAGGCAAAAAAATTAGATATGAGCCAGCAACGTGCGAAAGCCAACCATATCCTAGGCTGCATCAAAAGAAGCATGGCCAGCAGGTCAAGGGAGGTGATTCTGCCCCTCTACTCTGCTCTGGTGAGACTACACCTGGAGTACCGCATCCAGCTCTGGGGTGCCCAACACAAGAAAGACATGGACCTGTTGGAGCAGGTCCAGAGAAGGGCCATAAAGATGATCAGAAGGCTGGAACACATCTCCTGTGAAGAAAGGCTGACAGAGTTGGAGTTGCTGAGCATGGAGAAGAGAAGGCTCTGGGGAGACCTTATTGTGGCCTTTTAATATATAAAGAGGTCTTAGAAGAAAGTTGGAGTGAAACTTTTTACCAAGGCCTTTAGTGACAGGCCAAGGGGCCATGGTTTTATGAGGGTGGTGAGACACTGGAACAGGATGCCTTATCATTGGCAATGTTCAAAGTCAGGTTGGATGGGGCTTTGAGCAACCTGATCTAGCGGAAGATATCCCTGTCCATGGCAGAGGGGAGCGAACTGGATGATTTCTGAAGGTCCCTTCCCACCCAAACTGTTTTGTGATTCTGTGATGCTATTCATGACTGTGGCTTTGTTGCTCAGGAAAACTAAGTGTCAAGAGCTGTGGTTTTTGTTTGCTGTAGCAGCAAATTCAGCTTGGCCTTCAGTGGTGGGAGATTTGACACTTAAGGGGATTGATTTTGGCTTGGATTCATTCTAGCTAGCTATGGGAACCTAACTGAGATGCCTAAGTTAGAAGCACACCCACAGAAGGTTTCCTCCGTAATCAATGGAAATAAATAAGTATCTCTGGAGGGTGGATTCACTCACCGAAGAACTGAGAAACATTTATTTCTCTCCAGTGACAATGGGAAGAACCTAAAGTAATTCCATTCCTAGTTTAGATACTTCAGGTATTTTATGTTATGACAGTTGAATCTGGGCCTTTATATACAAACTGCTCAGACAGCCAAATAATCATGAGCTAAATAAGATTCAAGACGGTATTTGAAGCATACTTTGACATAGACCTGTGGACTTTTGAGTTATGCTTTCCTCTTCTTTTTGTTTTTTTTTTTGTTTGCAGATTATATTTCTCACCCAGAAAGGATTAGTTTTCTGCTGTTCCCCCATAGCTTACATAAAAGATCAGGCAACTTGTTAAATTGTATTTGTATGCCCATTGAAATTACTCAATCAGTTTATCAAAACTGCTTCACTAAAGGCAAATCATGCCTGATAAACTTGGTGGCCTTCTACGACAAGGTTACAGCATTGGTGGATAAGGGGAGAGCAACAGATGTCATCTACCTGGACTTCTGCAAAGCATTTGACACTGTCCCACATGATATCCTGGTCTCTAAATTGGAAAGACATGGATTTGATGGTAGATAAGGAATTGGCTGGATGGCCACACTCAAAGAGTTGCGGTCAACGGGTCGATGTCCAAGTGGCGTGCAGTGACAAGTGGTGTTCCTCAGGAGTCAGTACTGGGACCAGTACTATTTAACATCTTTATTGGTGACATGGATGTAGGGACTGAGTGCACCCTCAGCAAGTTTGCTGATGATACCAAGCTGTATGGAGAGGTTGACACACTGGAGGGAAGGGATGCCCTCCAGAAGGACCTGGACGGGCTTGAGAGGTGGGCCCATGCCAACCTCATGAAGTTCAACAAGGCCAAGTACAAGGTCCTGCACATGGGTCGAGACAAACCCATGCACAAATACAGGCTGGGCAGAGAATGGATTGAAAGCAGCCCTGAGGAGAGGGACTTGGGCATGTTGGTTGGTGAGAAGCTCAACATGAGCCGACANCCCTGGTGGGATGGGCCTTTGAGCAACCAGGTCTAGTGGCAGGTGTCCCTGCCCATGGCAGGGGTGTTGGAACTAGATGATCTTTAAGGTCCCTTCCAACCTAAACCATTCTATGATTCTATGATTCTAAGTGGCCTCCTTGGGGCTGGAAGGGATGAGCGTGACCAGACTAGGGGGCACTGTTCTGGCGCTGGGGAGATGGAGGGCAGTAGCTAGTGGGGTTGTGAATGTCCTTCACGGCAGACCCTTCAGTGCTGTTGTGGTTTTCCAAGGCCTTGGAAGCCGGTCCTGTGGAGAGCATCCTGCTGCTTTTGGGGAGGATGGTCAGTAGACGCTTGCCAACCACCCATCTAGCAGCTCCCATCATAGTGCAATGACAGCGCACATGCAGTGGCAAGGCCTTCAGCTCCCAAGGAATTATGAAATGTCTTTTGTGGGCATTTACTTCCCACGTGGATGCCTGCAGCTGTGCATCTTCATTGCAGCCTTTCCGAATGCCAGTCAGCCCTGCTACCGTGATCTCACACAGCTGCGTTCATCTCCCTGGTGCAAGCATGCTCTTACTCAGTGCTGCTTCAGGCTCTCTGAGGCTTCCAGGTGTCTCCATATGGGTGGTGAGCCGCAGCAGGTTTGCCTGTGTTGGTCGGTGCCCACACTCGGCTTTTTTGGACCTGGAGGCAGCGTCCTGCAGCTCAGCAGCTCCCTCTGAATGCTGCCCAGAGCCTGGCAATCGTGACTCTGAATTTGCTAACTGATTATCTCAGTGTCTGTCTTCAAGGGGAAATTGTTATTATTGGAATAGGACACTTTTGTAGAAATAGGGGTGATTTGTCTCCACTACCTTGAGCTTTCTAAAAGTGAGGTGTCCAGCCTTTAGTCAGTCAAGAGAGAGGCACACATCCAGAGGGGAAGTTGCCCACCTCTTCTGGACACTTCCTGAAGGGAAGGACTTGCTCTCTGGAGGTGCTTATTTTTTTGCACTGACTGTGGAGATAACCTATGGAAATAGCTCAGGCTGAATATTTAACGTTAAGGTTTATTGAGATAAAGGTATAGCTTCATAGTCCAGTGTCGGTATCCTTGAGCACGCTCCGGGCTTTTTAATGTGTTGCTCAGCGAGGAACTGATTTTGCTTCAATGTGGGAGAGCAATTATGAAGTGGAAGTCAGACTGTATGATTTAAAAAAAAAACCACCAAACCTGTTAGTGACCCAGTATAAACTGGTTGCTTTACATTCATCCTGCTGTCACTTTGGCACAAACTTGTATTGAGATAGCTGCACAGTTAACCCACAGCTAAAACTACCCAGAGCTGGAGTAAGTCCCCAGCTCTGCTAAATGGTTGCAAGAGCGTTAGCTCATTAGAGCCACCCTGGGCTCACTGCGTGGTTGGGAGTTGAGATTCCCAGCTCCTCTCACCCGGTGGGAGGGATGCTTGTTCTGCTTCTCTGGTTCTTCGCCGAACGGTGCCTCTCCTCCCATTGCAGGCTGTTCTGCAAGATGAGGTCAGCTGAGGTGTCGGGGCCTTTCTGCTTGGCAAGGAAAAGGCAGGGAGATGCAGGTTCACGCATACAAAGAGCAGAATTGTTATTGAAAAATTGACAATAAGGAGGAAAGTGGCAAAAACCATTGCAGGTTATCTTTTCATGGCAAACACTGCCAGTGTTCCTTCAGTTTCTCCTCTTGACACTGTGCATCAAATTAACAGTCAAATTCCAGTGGGGGACGAAACATTACAAATAATCCCTTAGGTGAGCGCCAGGGCTAATGAACAGGGTGTAACCGGCAAGTGAGTGGGAAGGGGACTCCGAGTCACCTGATGAAAGAGTTCTTGCCAGAGCTGTGGTGCAGATGAAAGCAAAGACCCAGCTGGAGATCGCACCTTACTCAGGGAAGAGCCAGGGATTTGCACAAATGATTGATGCTGCGATGGCATCCCTCCTCACGCCTCTTTGGTGTTCACTGCCTCCTGCAGCCTGAGGGCCAGAGGCTGCCCTCGCCCTCTCTCCCTCGGTGCGCAGACAGACAGACAAGACAGACAGAGAGAGTTGGTCACAGCTCCCCATGCTTCAGAGGTGCCAGAAAGCAGCTGTGGGAGCAGGAGACAGCAGACGGGACAGAGATGTGGAGCCTCACCGAAGGCTCAGCGATACTCCGGTTGCGCTGGGCCAAAGGAGCAGCCGGAGGGGTCTCCTGCCACCAGAGGGTCACGGTGAGGCGAAGGTTTCGGTGCTGTTCCTCCAGCCTTCCTCTCCTCGCCTCCAGTGAGGATCTACCACGGTGCAGCTGAAGAGCACCTCGGGGAGCAGAACAGTCCTATGTGCTTCCCTTACCCTTAGGGCAAAGCTTGTGTTTTAAAAACAGGGAAGGCACGCGGTGTCTGCGTTATTCCCGGGCAGTGATGATTCCGTTCAAGCCTTTTTGCATTTTGGCTGTATGTACCACCAGTTCTTTTGGGCTGAGAGTTTCAAGTTCCTGTAATGCATTACTGAAGAACGTAGACTAGAAGGGCAAACCAATTTGTTATTTGCTTTTTTTTGAAAAGATTAAAAGCCTTTGCCAGCAGCAGGGTCACTCTGCCTTGGTATTTCTTCCTCACTCTGGTTTAAATAACAACAACAAGATAGGGCCCCTTCCCCCCGTCAGGAAAATTACAGAAAAGTAAAAGAAACCCCAACCATGAAGTGCTTTTATGTGTTAGGAAACCACCCACATTCCTTCAGCTCATCTTAAAGCACCTCAGGCAGCTGCCCGGTGGCAGGGTGGAGGTGGCCCCCCCCGGACCCCTCTCTGCTGTCTGTAGAGGGAACTACGGGCACTGGCAGACGTGGTCAAACTTTGCATGGCTGGTGTTAGCCAAGCTGAGTCTCACCCATCGTTTCTGAACGGAAACGCACGGAAGCACCTACTGGGAGTTAATTCAAGCCCTCACTCCACTGGGCATCAGACACCTCCTGGGACCACCCTGCCTCCAAGGTCCAGGATGGATGTTGTCAGTGGGATGCTGTGGATTACATGACGCTCCTAAAAGCTTTCAAAAAGATGTGGATTATTGGTTTTAAAGCACTCAGTGGTCTCTAAAAAGGTCACTTGCAAAAATGCCACTCTGGAGGTGAAGAAACAGCTCTTTCTGGGCCCTTTTGGACTGGTTTTATGCTTACAAACACACCCACTACAAAGACAGGAGCCCTCTGATTAAAAGTCAGTGACACACCGTAACTCATGATTACATGTTTAGTTAAAAACTGAAGTGAACATAGCCCCAGGAATCATATTAATCTACCATTTGATTAAACTACCTTTCAGCTACCTTATTAAATTGCGATAGTGGCAGAAGAGTAACAACAAAGTCATATGAAAGACAAGTCTGATTTAGGGGGTTATTTTGTGTTGTCATCGACTACTCATAGCTAAGAGGGGAAAAGACATTTTATCCAAGGTAGGAAAAGATGTGACAAGCATTAATATCTTGTTGTTGTTTTATCACTAATATATTCGTAGGGAAGTGCTGTTGCACTGCACAGGTAAAACCATTTCTCAGTTAAATCCCTGTGGCCGTGTTCGACTGGAGCCAGGGAGGTGAATTACCACTGTCGCACAGCTCTGCCACTGATGAACCCGCTGCACAACTGGCGATGGAAGAGGCGATGCAGGCACAGAACATTTTAAGAAGGAAGCTCCCACGCAGTGTCAGTGCCCCCACTTTGATTTATCAGTGATATTAATTACCATTACAGCAGCACCCGAAACCTCAGCTGAGGCCGGACTTGCATGCATCTAACGCCGGCAAAAATGCATGGTCTAAAACGAAGGGCTTTTCAGTAAGGCACCGGTGGCATGGGGGTTACACTGCCAGAACAACCCCCAGGCCGTGCTGTGCCTCCATCGAGGGCCGTGGCGGAGAGATTATAAACTAGGCAGCAGCTCTGCATGGCACGAAATGTCAGGGTAGCTGAAGGACAGAAGGTAGCCCACTCGAGTGAGCTCATTCTTCAGCCTACAGCATATCTGCTGTATAAAAAGACATGCACATAATTTAGGGGTAGAAAAATTAATTTTCTTGTCTGTGTTCTGTTCTTAGTTTGATATGCAAATTAAAGGCTCGGTGTCAGGATGACATTACCACAGCCTAGTAAGTGACGGAGTGTCCACTGCCTGGTAACTACTCAAATTCGTTTGGGTCTGGGGCATATTTGGAGATGCATAATCTGCTACTCTATCATACCCAGCTTTAGAGAAAAATAGTGCTCTAGAGTGGTAATTTTGATGCAGAAACATAATTTCCAGAAGATGCGTGAAAAGATGTCAGAGAAGTTTATACTTCCTTTATTAGTAAGTGAGTGTCACCTTCAGTAATTCTGTTAGGCTTTCTGTCCTGATGGAAGGAGACAGAAAGTCTGCTTTAGACAACTGAGTATATATATGTGAAAGAGCTTTTCGTAAAACATCCAAGTGAATTTAATCAACTTTATTTAGCACAGGGATCAAGCTTGAATGCTCTCCGATATTCACTAGCAATGCCATTTATCTCAAACAACTCTCCAGTCTACAGTACATCTATTTGAAGAGAATACGAACAATGTTTGATTTTCTGATTATTTAATACTTTCATTTCACTTACCTTTAGGAGGTGGACTCAGGCATACAAACCAAACAGCTACAAAATCTCTTGGTATTCCTTCTCAAAGAACAAAAATAATTAACTTGATGTATCAAGACATAATTCAAACTAGAGAAGTTACTGCTGTTAGAAGTGGATTAGTTTAGTTAAAATTTTTTGACATCAGGAGATATTAACCTATATTTGCCTGATATTAGAGGTAAAACCAATCTGATAAATTTTATGAAATGGCTTTTAAAGTGTATTTGTAAAGAAGGTCTAATATTTAGTAGCTTAAACAGTACGTCTATTTAAATATTTTTACATGCTAGAGAAGGTAAAAATTCCTGGAGAGTAACTCCTCAAACATAACAATTTATGTGCCAAATGAAATCCATTGCGGATGTTTCTTAAAAGCTTTGTGAAACTAAGTAAAGCAGCATTAACCTCCCCAAGCTCACCAGGACCCCGACTTTCATCAGCATTCAATTGTTGAATTCATTTTTGAAGTAAAAGCCGTATAAACAAAAGTACAAATATGTTTAAAATGTAAATGCTTTTTGGGGGAGATCAAGGAAGAGATTAAATACCTCAGTCTGGCAAAGGATATAAGGATGTCCCTTAAACCCCCCTTTGACATCAGTAGGACAAAAACATATGCTTGAAGTTTGGCATGCTCAGAGCTTTGAAGATTAAATTCACAGGCAGGTTTGAAAATTGCAGCATGGAGCAGCATCCTGCCCAGATTTTGGGAGCCCTGCCACGGACTGAGCCAGCAGGCTGAAGTTAGATGTCTAGAAACATGGCAAACCCAGGCAGAGTCCAAGCACAAGGCATGCTGGCTGTGGGGAAGGGATGGGGGTGAACTTAGCTAATAGGCTTGTCTTAGTTGTGAATTTGGACACCTTGCCCAAATGTAGATGCAGAGCTGGGACAGGTTCATACAGCCAACCTCCTTTGGGAGTCAGGCCCCCACAGGACCATGCTGGTCCTTCAGAAGAACATGCAGAGGGAAGGGTACACCGCCATGGGCTCCTTTGTGAGAGTCACTGCACAGGTGCCTTTCCTTCCTCTGCCAAAGAGTGTTTGCTCTAACAAACTACAGGACAAAAGGGGCTAGGGGATGTTACCTTCCAGTCATATTTTTGGGCAGCCCCCAGCCCACCTCTGTATGTCCAGCCACAGGGAGGATGAGAAGACGGGCATGTTGTTGCGCACCCCCACAAGGTTTTGATGTCTTGGTGCTCAATGCGCCCCAGCCTCACCCGGCTGTGGGGAGACCTGAGAGCAGACATTCCAGGGAGATGCTGCAGTGGAAGGGATGGGCACGTGGCCATCCGTCATGCCCAGCATGAGGTGGCAGCTGTACTTTGGAAAATTTAAATTTTGCATTTAGGTTTTTACAGGAGCAGATAGGTTAGCTACAGATGCCTACATCTTCTGCTGGATGCAGTCCCAACTTTTCATCTAAAGGTGATTTTCAGCCCAGGCCCAAATCATCATCAGCAAGTTTAAATGTATCATTCTGTAATTAATTTCAATTACACCTTCCTGCTGCTTCACTTTAAGTTCCTGAGGCTCTTAAGGCCCGTACCTTTACTGAGACACTCCACACTCAATTACCCTATTGCCTGTGTTGTCCTCCTGTGATTTTTGGCGGAACCAGATAAAACTTTCAAAACTATTCAAAGCAATTCTCTTGAAAAAAATACATCTTCCTGTGAGCTTCATTTCCATGATACAGTAAAATGGGAACAACTCAGTGGTCAAATTACCATTTATTTTATTCTAGTGTGTCTTTTGAAAATTATATTGTTATTACACTTAGCTTTTATCTGACACAAGAGTTCATATTAGAATAGTCATGGCACTGAAAACAGCTAATGATCTTACATTCATGTTGCATGGGGGCAGGAAATCAGTTAACAACAGTACAGCTGCCCCAAATCATATGCATTGATTAAAAAGTCATAAATATGGCATATTGAGGGTGGTGGTGGGGGTCACACTGTAATATATTCAATCAGTGTGATTAAATGCTTTCCAGATGTATCATTCTTACTTTTGCCAAAAGGATCAAATATTTTGTTTCATTTCTTCTAGGTGAAGGCAGAAGATGGAATGTTCCATTATATGATTTTTATTTTAAAAAACAAACAGAAGGCTATACAAGATGGAGGTAATTTGTGACCTGGTACGTTGTAAAAAAATGACCTTCTAAATACTGATTTTCTAACCAGCTTCAATTTAGCAACAGCAGTGGGGGGGAGGAAAGACATTTCTTGGAGGGGGTGAGAAAGGGAAACAGGGGCAAGAACAATTTAAAAATAAAAAAAAAAAAGCTAACAATTTCAACCTGATTCAATCTGAGGTTTTAATGTTGCAATGAGCAATCTGAAGACTTCAAAATATTCAGCTGTGTAGGATGCCCCTTAGTGGTTGAATATAAACACTGTTGACAGAAGAAATAACATGGAAAAAACCTCCAAAATAATATTTGTATTTATTAACTGAGAACAAAGGATTTTAAACACTAACATATGTACAGAAGAGTCTACAAAGCTATGTTTACATAAAACATCAGAAACAGTTGGAAAAATGCAAACTAATAGTAAGAGAACATTCCTGAATAAACATCGAGTGAGAAGAACAAGAAAACAAGGGAAAAGGAGGGAAAAAAGGCTCAATCTCTATTTTTATTTTAATCAGAATGGATATTATGGGATGAACAGGTTTTGCAGAGGAATACGATCAGATATTGAACTCTGCAACGAAACCCAACCCGGTATTTTCATTGATATTCTCTAGAGTAGAGAGTTCCTGTACAGAATTATGAAGTTATCTGGTCTGGTGCCATGGTTCCTTCCCAACACCACATGGATGGTGTAACCTCCAGCCATCTCTGCTGTTGCAGAAGGCTACCAGCTTGTGTTGCAATATACAAACATTTCTACAAAAAAGGCATCAAGAAATGTTTAAGATTCAATAGGAAAGGTTAGAGTGCCCAAATTCTGTAATACACACAAATGTACATATCTCATTAGATGTAACAATACCAAGAGTCTGTGAGAGATGATTTTTATTTGGTCTAACTCTTGTCATGAGGAATATATTACTTCTAACTTTTCCTTTTCAAAACCAGTCTTCGCATAGCAGTCAATTTGCAACAAGGTGACACTAATGAAGCATGGCACCCCCATCGATCTGTTTACGCCTACTCTGATTTTAACTGTATTTTACACCTTTAGATCTCTTTCTGTGTGTACGCTGGATAATAAAAGAAGTCCATTGTATTTACAGACAGTTTGTTTTATTTGGGAACCTGATGCACCTGCTAGTTGTTATGCTTTTTTTCTTCCTTGAAGAAGTCTGTAATTCTTCCATCTTTTAAACTTTGCATGTAGAACTCACGGCTGCTCAGTGTCTCATTACCTCCACACGGGTAACTGAGGCAGAAAAGCCACTGATCAGCACTACTGACATAAGCCTTTTCTTCTTGGGTCACATCCCAACGCAGCTTAACGGCTCAAGGGAAGTCTCTTCTTTTGAGTTAGCTGATGTGTGCTGTAGCTGGACATACTGATCCCAAACATTCCCAGTAGCAATGCTGCCCGTTGCAGCAGTGTGTCTGATGAGTTGATAATGATTTTTCCTGCAGCTTGAGTCTGTGGGAGAAACAGGACAAGTTACACGCTGATTCAGCTGACTGCAAGACAAAAGCGGGTCTTTGGAACCTACAAAGCACTTTTTTCTTCTCCATGTCATTTAATATAGTACGACTCTGCTTTCTGCTGAAGAGTATTCGGCACAAACTATTGCACATTTTGGAAGGCCCCCTTTTTTGTCACTTTGTAAAAGAAAGGACATGTTTCTGATATGATTTTTCTTTCATTTCTAACTCAGTGATTTTGGTGACTTTAATGGGTTCCCTCTGGCTACTTGGCTCAGAGGAGAGCTGAATCAAGCGTGGAGGCTTAGGCATAAAGGAGACGGGACTTTCTTGTTCTGTGAAGTACAGAGATCTCTTCCTTCCCACAGATAAGCTACTAACACAGTGATGCTGCCTTGAATGTTAGCCATTAATTCAGGCAAGCAAGGCTAAAAGGGATCAGTAACATCTATTAGCTCCACAGGTAGGACTAGACCAAGCAGACGCGTTTTAACACAGTCTCTTTGTCAAGTCCAGCAAAGAAGCAGGAAATGCCAATCAAAGTAAAGATAAAAAATTAATTATTTACTGATTATCTGAATAACAATCAGAAAAGAAATTAAGTTATTGTTGCTTGCCTAGTACATATGATACACTGACCAAGAAGCAGAAGTACAGTTGCATGGATTCCCTAGAGAGCAAAACACAAATTCCTATACCTATCGGCGCTGTGAGTTAAAACCTATCATACATCTTTCTAGTTGCAGCATGTCTTATATGAAATCATAACTAGACCTCAAATAATGATTTTTCTAATGCCTTCCCTTGCAGTCCATGGACAGAAAGCATGGCATCACTAACAGGACTGACAGATTCCAAGGAGCCTGACTTTCACTTCCAGATTCTACATTTTTTTTATGCAAGTTTAAATAATCAGAACTCAGTGCTTTGACCTTGATAAATGTAGCTGACAGTGTGGCTACTTCAGCAGCAGAATAAATAAACACAAAAGAAATTCCAAATAAAATCATTATGTGAGATGATATCAAAAGATATGCAGCGAGCCACGAAAGAAATTTACTGCTTGGACTGAAACACAGAATCCTTAGCTCAGCCTCTCAACTACTCGACTATCACTTCTCAGTTACTATAGTCTATGATTTTGGATGCAGATCACATTGCTAAGAGCTGTGAGATTCTCCAACAAAAGGATATATACTCCATAAATATCAAAATATGGAGTACAACAAGGAAGTCGCTCTGCTCGGTATATATTTTTTGGTTGTTTTATTCTCAATTATTTAGCTGATTTAAAACATTTTGTATGCATGCTTTTATTTTTTTTGTCATATAACAATCAATACCCTGGTCCCTCAATATTCCAGAGGTCAATACTGCTTGAGGTTTCTTTATCATAACCACAGAAGCTGGCTGAAGTCTTTCACTGACAGCTCATTTGAGTCGCTTAGGAACCCGTCACCGTCCATTAATGTTTTCCTACTGTCCCACATACAAAGCCATTGCAAGAGAAAATGATGGAGAAGTAGTTTCTGTTTAAGCACTGCAGAAACTTAAACTCCTTCCAAGTATTCTGTATTCAGTACTCCAGCATGATACCGATTATCAAGAATTATCATAATTCTTTTACTTTTCAGCAGAGGTTTAATTAAGACTTCTTTGAGTTCTTATGCAAGTTAACCCACCAGAAGCCAGTGTTCCCTTGGGTTGATCACGCAATAATTTGAAATAAAATCAGTGCGAGCAAGAGAAATACTGGTATTTCAAAGATCTAATTAAAAGCAGAAAAAAAAGACAGAATTTTCATACCTGCAACAACCTTATATACCCAGGTGTCATTCTCCGGAGCGGAATAACCATGATTTCTGAGTTTTCGTAGAATTTCAGCCCCTACAATTTTAAAGCACACAAGACATTATTAAATGCCAGGGATTTTTAGCAAGTTGACCTCTTAATGAAACAGAAGATTAAATGTAATATGGTTTGCTACAATGCCAAAAGCACTTCAAGAAGTTCGGTATGCACGCATTTTGTCCTCACCTGATGCTCTTTTCCTCGAGCCTTTGACATGCTTAAGGTCCTAGGGGTATATAAAGCCCAGCTCAGTTGTGTAACCTGTCAGATGGCATCTGTCCGCACCGCTTAGGTGTTGGCAGGGCCGTAACTGTCCCGCCTGGGGCCAGGTATGTCTTGCAATATTGGAAACCTCTCTGGGAATGCCTGAAGCTCATTAAGAGAGCAGCGCGACAGCTGACCTCCTTAAGAACAAAAGGGCCTAAGCCTGCTTTATAGATAGCACTGGACATAAAAATAGGAGGTCATTATAGTATTTGGTATCGTAGAGCAACAATGCAAATAGGATTGGATGGCTTTTATGTAACTTAGAGCATATATTTATACCCATAGGACGTCCTGACTGGGTAGGAAGCTTAATGCAGCCATGACCCGAGTTGAAAGGATGTGCTAATACAAGAGGGTTATTTGGAGGCACATTTAAAAGTCAGTTCTTTTCTGATAGCATTCTCTTTTACTCAGCATTATGCATGTTCTTGCCCCTTTCTCTATTGCTAAAGCTTTACCACTAAAAAGTACTTAATCTAATACTTATTATTACTGTTATTACTATTTTCTGTTAACAGTGATTTCTTTTCCCTGTAGCGAGCTTGGATTCAGTTCTGCTCCTGGGGTCATATAGTTCACAATGTGAGAAATGGTGGTAAAATCTAATCTACAAAATTAATTCCTCTTTCTTTTAGGAGTGTCCATGGATAGACTGTGTTGCGAAAGCTCCTTTTTCCCATTATCAATACATACAATCTTGAATAAGGATAGCAAGGCAGAATTTGGCTCCAGTTGCAGTCATACTAACAAACACGCAGGGTAAAAATCTGCAGGTGGTGTAAGTCAGTAGAGCACCAGTGAGCCCACATCAGTTTTCACCACAAGTGCTCCATAGAACAGCGCTGATTTACAGCCCTTTAGTCTCTGCCACGGCAGCCTAAAGTGCTCCGAGAAATATTCCTGCCGTAAAAGAGCAGAAATATGAAATGTTTCTACTTGGAGAAATACTCTACATTAGGTATTCCACAATGATACCACTTACCAAGAATTCTCATAACTCATTTGCTTTCAGTAGATGCTTAATTAATGTTATATAAAGCAACGTGGCTGTTTTCTTCTGAGGTGCTGGCTTACACAGCATCCAGCAGGCAGATCTCATTTTCCTCTTGCCGCACCACGTTCATACCACGTGAACCCCGTTGGCACCAGCGGAGCTATGTTTCATTCACAAAAAGGTAACTTGAGTTGAACTCATCCTACAGCGTTAATCTAAATACTAAAAGCTATTTTTAGTATTTGGTATTTTAGTATTGTTACTAAATTTTAGTAATTTTAGACGGGGAACCTGCCAATCTGTTGTGGTTTTTTTTTAGAATATGCAACTTGCAAAGTGCTAAACCTCATGCGCTGTATACCTTAGCTATAGGAAATACTGTATTAACGGGAAACAATCAACATAAAATTGGGAGCTGACTGAAGTTAATGAAAGCATAGCAGTAAATACGAGTCACTGTACCTGCTTAAATGCATTTGGGATGAAAATCTATACTATAAAAAGGCACAGGCTTTTTTGTTTTGGTTTGGTTTTGTTTTGTTCTTGTTTCTCACCGTATGCCCCAAGCTAACTTTCCTACACAAACAGGAGAGAGCCTGGGCTTGCTGCCCAGAGCAAGACAAGGCTAATGCTGCAGAGCCCGTGTTCTCCTGGAAATACACAGAATGCCGAGTTTTTCCTTTACATTTCCAGCCTTGCCTGCATTCAAAGAAAAACCTACTTACTGCAGTATCAGAGTTTCAGGAGCTGCAAAAAATGCATTACTAACAATTTCTGTCATTTTGTGTGTCATTCTTTCCATTCGGAGAATGGCAGTGAGATTCCTGTGGCACGGCATTCAGAAAGGAAGAGCTTCCCAACCAAGCTTCTTTATGCGGAAAATAAAAGGGAAGAGATGCCTTGAATACCACAGCTGTCTTTAAAAATGATTACTTGGCCATGCTCAACACAGCTGAATTGTAGAATGTTTTCCATAATTGCAGGTGTTACCAAATCTGCATTACTTTCTCGAGGACTCTGAAAGAATAACGCTCCCAGGCTGTTTCAGAGAACTTTGAACAAACAAGGGGCTGCCTCCATTCCTTTTGAAGTTCAAGCCTCTGAGAATTGAGTCCCGACTGTCACAACACAGAGATGAACGTGCCCCTCCTGGGCAGGGGACCAGCTAACGGAGCAGGAAAAGCACAAGGAGCAAAGGGCTCTCTTAGCAAATACACGAGGATCCCACGTGCAGTGCAGACTACTTGCCTCATTCATCTGCTAATGCCTTCACTGCTTGATGGAGACACTGTTTTCTAATAGGCATCAGGCAGATAAGAATGCAAATTATATGCTGACATCCTCCTCATCCCAAAATTAAAGGCGAGGAACACTTTGAACCCAGCTGTCAATATTCACCACCTTGTCCTCCATTTCCATTAAGAGGAGAAATCAATAATGAAATTAGATGTTTCTTCACTGTAATCCTGTGCCTTTGGGACCAGCAAGGGCTGTTTCCCTAAATACAGCAGGAATCAACCAACATGAAGAACTTCTTTTCACAGTGTTAGAAGCCCCTCCTTGACCGGTACTCCCTGAAAAGCAATTTGTGCTGCCTGTGCTACCCGCAAGTGCATCCCTACCTCTCCAGAGCATGGTGCATGGACTCTCGTGTTAGCATTGCCTACCACAGCTCGGTGGCAAGCAGCAGGACAAGCATGGCTGCATGGGGCTCAGGCCCCTGCTCTTTCAGTAGGTTTTGTGGCCCACATCAAGCCCGTGCTGTTGACCACTCCAATACAGATGCCTCAAATATTTAGGCTGAAACTACACTGTAATCATAGAATCATAAAACTATTTAGGTTGGAAAAGGCCTTTAAGATCATCGAGTCTAACTGTGAACCTAGCACTGCCAAGTCCACCACTAAAACATGTCTCTACATTTACACGTCTTTTAAATACCTCCAGGGATGGTGACTCCACCACTTCCCTGGGCAGCCTATTCCAACGCTTGATAACCCTTTCAGTGAAGAAATTGTTCCTAATATCCATTCTAAACTTCCCCTGGCACAACTTGAGGCTGTTTCCTCTTGTCCTATCACTTGTTACTTGCGAGAAGAGACCAACCCCCAGCTCGCTGCAACCTCCTTTCAGGTAGTTGTAGAGAGTGATGAGGTCTCTCCTCAGCCTCCTTTTCTCCAGGCTAAACAACCCCAGTTTGCTCAGCTGCTTCTCCTAAGACTTGTGCTCTAGGCCCTTCACCAGCTTTGTTGCCCTTCTCTGGACACGCTCCAGCCCCTCAATGTCTTTCTTGTAGTGAGGGGCCCAAAACTGTATTTGAGGTGGGGCCTCACCAGTGCTGAGTACAGGGGGATCACTTCCCTAGTCCTGCTGACCACACGATTCCTGATACAAGCCAGGATGCTCTTGGCCTTCTTGGCCACCTGGGCACGCTGCTGGCTCATATTCAGCCGGCTGTCAACCAACACCCCCAGGTCCTTTTCTGCTGGGCAGCTTTCCAGCCACTCTTCCCCAAGCCTGTAGAGCTGCAATGGGTGGTTGTGACCCAAGTGCAGGACGTGGCACGTGGCCTTGTTGAACCTCATACCGTTGGCCTCAGCCATTGATCCAGCCTGTTCAGATCCCTCTGTAGAGCCTTCTTACCCTCAAGCAGATCAACACTCCCGCCCAAACTGGTGTCATCTACAAACTTACAAACTTATCATTCACGGACTTGTTGCTGTCTCTATTTTCCCCAGACTTTGTTAGCTTCTCTTTTACAGACAGCTGCTTCTCCCATCATCCTGAATTCACTTTCAGATCCCTAAATACATTATCTCCTAAAATCGGGCTCAACTTTCTGCTTTTCCTTGCTACCTGTACTGCATACAGTGACTCCTATTTTCCCGCTCACTTTCCCAGCTACTTTCCAGTATATTTACTTTTATCCTGATGAAAGTGCAGCTACATCAACATTTCCCTCTACACCAATACTTCAGCTTTAGCATCAAAATGTCTCTTCAGAAAAGGGACCTTTACAGCTGTCTTCTGCCAGTCAGTTCTTGCCATCGCAGACCCCTGCAGCTGCCAGAATAGCGATGGTCTGTGGCACTCGAGAGACTCTGGATGCTAGCGGGCCCTGACTCTCACTTCTACGGCAGTCCATTGCATACATTTAGACATGGCATTTTCCCTCTGCTTTATTTCCTATTTCTAAAGATTTTTGTAGCCTTCCTGAAGCAGAGGAGGGGAGGAGTGAGGTGAGCTGGTAGGGCACGTGAGTTAAACCAGAGGCAACGGCAGCTGGGGAGAGCAGTTTCTCTTACACCTGCACGGAAACCCAGACTATGGAGCTGCAGCCAACATGTGGCTCTTACGCAAAGGATGTCCAGACAGGCTCACATGCACAAGGATCCATCGGTGGGGTCTGCAGCTGACGGCATGCATGGAGTCTAACATGGAGTGTTGCTTGTGGTGAAAAATGGAAACCGGAGAGGAAGGGGGAGAAGAGGGGAGGAGAGAGAAAATAGAAAAGTGGAAAAGGGAAAACTCCTCTGTGGCCAGTGAGAAGTGATGGGGGTCCCCAGGTGAGCAGACTCCCCAGGGCTGCCCTCCAGTGCAGCAGGGTTACCCCAGAAAGTCCCTTGCAAGAAAGTAGACAAGTCTCCTTGGGACCTGCTCGAACTGCTGTCAGTGGTTCCTGCTTGTGATGCTGTTACCGCTGACTGGCACGTGCTGGCCGGGGCTGGCGTGTGCTGACTGCTATGCTCCATGCACATGTATTATTTGGGCCCCAAGCAATGGTGGGAGAAGCAGGGGAAAGGCAGGTGATTCTCCCACTGATGGCAGTCGCTTCCTATGAGACCTGCCACAGCCACATTACCGGCTTTACTGGGGCAAGGCCATGAGAACGACAGCGCAAGAGCAAGAACATGAGACCAAGGAGGGGAAAATCCTGCCCCACGGGCGGCTGGGGTGACAGGCATCCCCCACTGCCAGGGGAAGGCGGGCTGTACACCTGCAGACAGGAGGCTCTCAGCAGCATGAAGGCTAAGGCACCTAAGGCAGCGTGGTGGCAAATGTGCACGCTTACAGGCACCAGTTACTTGTGACCCACTATGTGCTCAAGTGGTTGGAGTTGATGTCTCCCAACAGTTATTGCTCCTCCCTGACGGATAAAAATTGCAGGTAGAACGCTGCAGGGCATTGTCTATTTCTGAACATTAAACTGGTTTAAAGCAAGACTCTTCACTGGCTTCAAAGGTCACTAAGCTTGATTTACTGTAGGACTTCCACACTGATACAGGGGCAGCGTTTTAAAAGAGGATTTCCAGTAAAGCATACACAATTTTCATTCTATACCTGGACAACAATAGCAAAATGTCTTATTTTGAAGTCATAATTTTGAAAATAATTCAGATATTGAACTGAAGAAGTACTTTCCAAAATTCATCATCCTTAAAGAGGCCAGGGTGGAGGAATATGGGAAGAATTCTGAACCTACCCATGGCTTCCACTGCGGCTCTTTGTGTGGGATAGGAGTAAACACAAAGTGCTGTCACTGTAGGCAAATAAATAAAACAAACCATATTGGGAAAACAAACCAGCAAATCTTCCTCTATACACAACTGTATGACTAATCCCGGGCTTTCTGACTTCAACAGTTATTAGATCTGGGAGTATGTCCTCACAAATCATTCTGTGCATTACTTAAAAATTAAAGCTAAGCTAAAAGGATTTTTGCCTAAAACAAAGGTAACTAAAACACCAGCTCTGTAGGGGTAACTGGATTGGGCACTGTCAGCTCACAGAAGAAAGAGATGATCCTGCCCCAAAGAGCCTACAGTCCGTGGGGAGGCAGATGGATGCCACCAGATGGAGGAGCACAAGGAAACAAAGAGAATATATTGCTTGGCAAGCAAGGCAATGTTCTCAGCTCACTCACAGTCAGATTGTTTCCAAATTTTTGTAGGCGTTGCAGCAAAGCACAGTGTTAAGGAGGGATGTGAAGGTGGTTAATTAATTTTAAGATGATAAGGCAGGCAAGGAACAGGAACAATGTTAGTCATATTGTTGCATTACACAGGAATATCTTTGCGGAGCACAAAATTAGGGAGATGTATTGGGATATGTTGATGACAGAAGTAGGAAATATTGTCAATAAAAGAAGACTGCAATACTGTGTAGATGAGCTGAGACATAGACAGACAATTGCAGATAGTTCAGTCCTCAAAGTCATCTAAGGTTACAGACAAAGCACAGCAAGAGATTGTGTTGCTGAGGCTTATGGAGTTACCATTGAAGTAGCTTAAACTACTCATTTATTTCCCACTGAGAATTGACTTGTACACTTCCCACAGCTCCACTGCCACGTGGTGACTCCTGCACTTGCAGCCTGCCTACCCATAGTGCTTTGATGCCATTGAGGGTTGAAATAATAGAAACAGACAAAAATTTAACAGCAAAAAAACTTAATAGCAGAAAATCAAGTTCATTTCTGCTACAGTGAAAAGAGAACTTCTGCCATGAAAGAAAATTTTATGTTAGGAATTGCTGCAGTTTGTATCTGTTAGAAACTACAGGGGAAATAAAGAATCCTGGAACGTTTTTTTGAAGTATTTCCAAAGCAAAGGCAGGTAAGTGCTGCTGTCACTGGCAGCAGCATAGGTGTAGCGCCAAGGCACTAGCACAGCTCATCTGGAACCCAGCTCTGGTCAAACAGGGCTCATCCCTCTCTCCTAACTCCAGACGTGGCTAGCACAGATGCCTGCCTCAGAACTAGCTGCTCTAAACTCCCATTGTAATTTACCTATTTTAGATGTTTATGTTAACATCAGGGAAAGAAGTGATGCTTGACAGTACAGTGAGTTAACACCGCTAGCAGAGACACAGACATCAATAGTGTAAATACAGCCGGTCATGTGAACTGCACCCCACTGATTAGGAGAATTCAAAATAAAGCTGGTATGAAGAAAGGCTACTAAGATGACCAAAGCAAATGAAAAGCATCTATTACAAGAAACAGCCATAAAAAATGTTTAACCTCACAAAAGGAGGATAGTCAAACCCTTCCTCTCCTGATGATACCGATGAGCAGTGATGATGTACTTGAACACTGATTTCTGCCTCATTCCCCAACTACTGGATGCGGTCAATGGCCTAGCCTCATCTCCCCTCACTCAGGGGAGGTCTTCCTAGAGGGAAACCAACACTGGTAAAATTGAGTGGCTCACTACACATGGAAAAGTCAACACATGAGAAGGACTGCATTTAAGACTCTGCATAAACAGGTCCTATCTGACCTGATGTGCAAGAACTGCATCTTTGGGGGACCATCTCCAATGTCCCAGTAGACAGTCATTGTCCTACAGAACATTGCCAGTCCTGACTGCTACTGATCCGTAAGTGATCAGTTGGGCGAATAAACTCACTGTCAGTTTTTCTGTAGCTAAGGTGTGTACTAGCACAGATGTATTTATTCATTTTACAACTGGAAACTAAAAAGACACCACCAAAATGAAAAAAACCCCAACCCCAAACCAAGAATATAAACAATGGGCATTAATAGAGAGACTTGGGGTCAGGTCTGAAGACCTTAACAGAAGATAGCAGCTTTCAAAAAGGTGCTGCTACACTCACACCACCCACTGGAAACTGATATTTGGGCCCACCTAAATGACTTGTACAACTTTGCAGAATCTGTAGGTTGGACTGCAACAGAAAACTGGTCTAGCAGATATGGGCAGGGAGAAGCTTGTCTGCCTCTGCTGTGCAAGTGACACTGCATTACAAGCACTTCCCTGTTGTGTCTTTTGTTAATAATGACTCCTGGAAAGTGGGCTGAGCGTTTAAAACTCGTAGCACAATAACAGCCGTCTTTTTTGGGCCACAGCTTTATGCCTCGCTGCTTCTGAGGCAGTTTCAGAAATCAGCCAGCACAACACAGAACCAGAGAAGCTGGAACACTATGGGCTGTTCTCATTGGCATGAGAATTGTCTGTGTGGAAAGATTTATCTATAGCCATTACTCTGGGAAGGTTCACATCTGGCAGGTAGTGGACAGACTTCCAGCAGAGGTCCAGAGTCCCATTTAACCCTGGAAACAGTTGGTAATCGAGCTCCCTTTTTCTCACACGTGTTACGCAATGATCTTGCAATGATCCCAGTACCAGCATGTACCCAAACCATGACACAACCACTTTAGCAAGGTAACGCCCTGGAAGGACACACAATGCGATCCTGACAGTTTGTGAAGAAGGTGAGTATCATTATTTAACATAATGTCATTTTTCAGCTACCAAGGCACTGCTGATCTGACTAGGGAAGTCTATGGCACACCTATGGATATATCTGGATACATAAGACTTGCAAGACACATCATTACGCAAGAGCACATCCACTCCTGCAATTGTGTGTGTCAATTAGCTTCTATTAATCCAAGACAGTATATTATTTGTTGCTCTAAAGGAGTGACATACAATGGCTGCTATTTTGCTAAGAAAAAAGGCATTAAGCTCTTTCCTGTGAACAGCCTGCAATTTCCTTTCCATTTAGAAGAGATGGAGCAAAGAGGGGTGAGCTTTTTAAGGAGCAAGGCATGTCCTCTCCCTCTGCTCTGCTCCCCAAAGTCCACTAGAATGAGTATCTACATCAAGACACCCACCAGATATTGGCTCCTGTGCCAGGCTGAACATGTGCTCCTGGCGAGCCAGTCCTCAGTGGGTGTTTTTCACTGTAAGACTTGGTATGAGAAATTATATTACAATCTGTGATGAGAACTCTTCACATTGTGTCCTTTGCTGCTTCTGTGCCTGATGAGACAAAAAGCTGGACTGTCAGATGCCATGTCCTCATGGGCATCCTTCACTCCATCTGCAGAGGGTCCCAGACTATGAGAGGCTCATTGCAGCATCCCAGATATCTTCTGCAGCTTGATACACAGTCGTACAGCAATACTGACCCGTGTATGGTTGTAACCTGTCCAATGCACGTATACACACAGCCCAGAGCCTCTTGAATTTGAACCACTTGTTTGTGAAAAGCTGCACAGATCATTCTCAGCAGTTCTGTGTTGCTGTTGGGAAATTTTCTCACCAGTAAAACCGTGCACGTGAGCAGGTGCATAGGCAACTAACTAGCGAGTTGAGCAGGGTTCTTCCTCCTCCTCCTCTTTGTCCCACATTGCAACCCTGTCACACACATGCCAAATCTTCACTGCCAATCACACAAATGAGAGAGCTTAAGAAGAAGCCTTCTGACGTTTAATTCCAGAAGTGCAGGTATTTGGGTACGGCAGCTGAGGATAGAAGGCCATGAGATCTCCTGTGATGCCTGCGAATGACTGGGAGGCTTGCAAAGAACGGCCATATTTTATGTACGAGAAAGACCCTAACACACAGCATCCCATGCTTTGCGCTTTTCTGTAGCTAGGGTTATTTTTAATTTGTTTCAGAGCACAGCCACAGTGTGAAAAAATAGCCACTGTAGGGATGTTTGGGGTACCAGGACTCTGGAATGGAAAATGATTCATTCTGAGAAGATAATATAGATAAATTCAAAGCATGACCACAATTTTTATTCTAATTCTAAACCACAGATTTTCAATAGAAGTATACAACTTCAGTCAATCATTTCACTGGTACCTCTCTGTTCTTTTCAAACAAAATTTTCAGATAGTCAAAATGTGTGGGTTACCGTATTCCATATGGCTTTATAAATTGTGAGTCATGAATCCTACAATGACAGTTTGTGGGTTTTTTTTTCCTTTTTTAAAACCCAAACTTTAAGGTCTACACTTCAAAGCACCTGATCCACCTCCTAAACAAACCTGTAGAATCTTCTTTTTGGAAGGGCTGGAACTTGTTCTACATGTGATCACAGTTAAAAAGAATCTGGAGCTATTATCAAAATGTAGAATTTTATTGACATTTACCATTCCTGCATAAGCAAATGTATCTGAACATCGAGAGGTTCTGAGGTCTTCCTTAGTGGTCTGCTAAGAAAGTGACCTACATTTAATGGCAATGGATATCTAGATCTGTAACATCCAAAAATGGTTTCTAATTCAGAAACTGTAAATGCTTTGATTCATCCTTGCAGATATAAAGGCCTGAATATATACTGCTGTATGCTGCATTTTTCCAATGCAACAGGCTAAGGAATGAGTCCACCCCAAACACAAAAGGTCTGTAAATTCTCTTGCAAGACTTTAAACTGCAATATAAAAAGATATAAATTACTGGAGTCTTCCAAGTATGGCAGAAAATGCTTCAAAGCTTTAAATCAAATTATATAGCTTTAGTGGGAACCTTGCTAGTTGAATTTCTGTTCTTGCACACTTTCTGACATGTCCCCTTGTTTTGTTTCCTTGTAATTGCCTTCACATTGCCAATAACATATGGTTCCCATCCCTTACTATCTGTATTCCTATTTAAATGTTCTAACCCCTTAAAGAAACATCTATTATTTCTGGCATGGCATTGTGTCAGCACAGTTGTGGCTATTTAACACAATTGGTAATCTATTTTTAGGCATAATCCTGCATAAAGGTACATGTCTTATGTTGTGAACTCTCTAGCTGAACACTGGAAGATTCTTTCATCAACTTAAGAAGAGGGTAAAACAATCTATGCAGGAAGTAAAGCATGAAAAATACATTAATCAAAAGAGCAGCGTTTCTGTAACATTTATTTTTTCATTAGGTACTCTTTATTCTGATTAAGTGTTGTGGCTGTCTGACTGTGAGGCCAAGCAGAAATGATTGAAACAGAATTCAAATTACCTAAGAGTGGAGAACAAAACAGGAGGGGAACAGCAGAGAACATTTGCACTTAAGCGTGATGCACTGGACTTAGCACGGAGTTCTCTCTTCAGAGATCCTATTTCCCACGGCACAAACTAACAGCTCACTAGGACCAGATGGTATTCACCTAAGAGCTCTAAACCAATCGAAGGATGAAATAACACAACTGTGAGCTGTGGCGTGTAACCTCTCACTGGGAATTGTCTCAGTATCAGGGGCCGGGAAGGTGGCTAATTTTCACAGAGGATTCCAGGGTTGATCTGAGGAACAACAGACCAGCAAACCTGATGTCCTCATTCAGCAAATCAGTATGGACTATTGAAAGGAACAGAATGAGCAGATGCATGGAAAAATATATTGGGAACCACCCCATTAAGCTTTTATAAAGGGAAGACATAGTTCACAATTCTATTAGCAATTTTATGAGGAATAGACAAGTAAGCGGACAAGGTGTACTCAAGTGCATTTTAAAAATTCATTGGGAAAAAAAAAAGCTCTTAAAAAGGAAGTCTCATGGGCTAAGAAGATCCTCATTTGAATGAATAAGCAATTAAAAGATACAAAAGAAAAAGTAGGAAAGCAGAGTTTTCCCACTGGAAGGAAATCACCAATGCAATCCTATGGGACTTTGTGCCAGAATCTGTGCTGCTCAGCAAAGTCCTAAATGACCTGGAAAAGGTGATGAATAATGGGGGAACAGAGACTGCTGATTCCACTATGTTTATCACAGGGACTAAAATTGAAAGCTGACTGTGCAGAGCTGCAGAAGAGCACTAAGATCATGAACAACTTGTGATAAAATGGCAGATGAAATTCCGTGTAGGGTATTGCAAAGTGGCGCACGTAATTATATAAACTGATAAGGACTGTTCAGGAATGAAATAAGAGTTCTATGACGATGTCAGCTCAGTACCCAGTAAGGGGTCAAAAAAGCAACTGAATTATTTGGAAAGGATTAAGAACAAATCAAAGCACACTTCAAAAAATGCATGGTAAACCTGTATTTTTAAAATCATGGGTAGTTTTCATCCTCCCATCTCCAAAAGGATGAAGTAGACTCAAAAAAGATATAGGAAAGGGCACAAAAGGTATAACAAAAACTAGGAAAAGTTTCTTTATGAAGAATGAGCAAACAGGACTCTTCAAGTTGGATGTGTCCTTTTATTCTTCTTCCCTGCTTCCTTACCTCCTCTACATGTCTTCCTCTCCCTCTCACACTACTGTGTTGTTACCAACACTTTCATAGTCTTCCCAGACCTGCAGACAAATGGAGGTTTGAAATACAAGCTGTTGGGATTTTCCTTCCTCACTCAGAGTTAGAGGGAGGGCTTCCTCCGATCTTCCCATACTCCTCCTCCAAGGCAGGAAATGTACGAGGATTCACTGCCCCCACCGCCCCAAAATACAAAGGAAAAAAATACTTCTTTGAGTTTTTTACCTCCTTCCTGCATCATAGCCTTGTCAACAAGATTTTTACTGATTATCAGACATTGACTTCTCCAGTTTGAAGGCGGACGGACTGCTTTCAGTGCACGACTTCCCTGTGAATTAGGAGCTGCTGTAACAGATTGTCCCACCTTGAAGTTACTTTCAGAGCCGATTGCAAACTCCTATTTCACAGCTTATAGAAATGTCAACCAACTGCTTTTCCCTGATAGCAAAGTGGTACTAGTAGTTAAGCATGGTTCAGTCTTACCTCTCACTTATGGGAAGTTTGTGTCAACTCTATTTGGAAACTGGAGCACAGGTACTACAATAGCCAGGGGGTGCAAATGCCCTGGGTGCTTCATCTTAAAATTTAGCTCTGACCAGCTTTTGACTCTGATGGAAAACCGAGTCCAACTTGAGAGATGTGTTTATGGATTCCCACTCATTTGAGCCAAAGACAGATATTCAGTTACTGAGAAATGCACTGCTTCAATCTTTGGCTCATACCACTTCAAAGACCGGTGCACAGTCCAGTTCAGGGGGAACAGGACTGATGGGCTGCAGGCTGGAAGCTGTCCTTCATATAGGCTCTACAAAGCTTTCCATGAGGTGCATATCAATTCATTCCTATGAACTTCTATACAAAAGCCTTTCCCTGCCAGAGACGATCTGGTTTTTACACTGGTCTACAGGAAGTGTCCAATTATACAGAATCCTCCTTTGTTTGCTTCCTGTCCTTACAGTCTGAAGCACTGATCTTCGTTGACTTAGTGTCACGTATTTTTGTGAGCATTAAAAACTCAGTGGAAGGCTGAGTGTAGCATTGTGGAAAAAAGATTGCCAGTCACTATAAAAATGCAAAGCACAACCAAGGGAGGGTGCTTTAATTTCAGACAGACAGCTGTAAAATTGCCTAGTAAAGATAGTTGGAAATTTGTTTGTATTTCTCCCCAATTGCAATGCAGAGGTGAATGGCTGTGTTCTGATAAAGCCATCTGTCTTGTGAGTGCCTGGAGGAAGACTCTGCACCAAAGCAATATTGCCAGTTTTACAGTTAATATCCTGGTGCATAATACTCTTGAGCTCAGAGCTAGACCGCAGTAATTTCCGCCACCTTAGGGCATACCATAGAACAGCATGCTCAGTTGTAACGGCTCTTGCTCACAAGCACAGGTTGCCAGATTGGGAAAAAGAATGAATATCCCTGCAGAGCATAATGGCAATGCAAGTACATCATTCCATGCACTGAGATAATATTCAGGTCCATGGACTTAGATTTGAACCCAGAGAGGAGAACGAACTGCAACTGTGGGTAGAATGCTTTTATTGGATAGTTTTTTCAGATGCCTTGCTTATCCTGGACAAAGAATAACAACAACAATTTAGGGACTCGGTTTAAAAAAAAAAAAAAAAGGTGACAAAGGCTGGCCTAGTTTGGCTATCTAACAGATAGTTTTGTGGGCTTTGTAGTATTATAGGGTTCTTTTCAGACTTCTCTGGTTGGCCTCAAACAAAATACTATGCCAGAGACTGCTGTACAAAGCATCTACGATTTCTGGATACCAGTAATTCCTATGATTTGGATCAGGCTTAGACAATTGGAGCTGCATCAAGGTTGATAGAGAGGACCCTTAGTTATTATTCAAAAAACTAATTATCCTCTTAGAGATACTTGCTCAACGCCATCTCATCTTTGTGGGTTTTACCTCTCAAGTTTCCCATCACTCTCATTTGAAAGTGCAAGTCTCAGGTTATCCACGAGAATATTGTGGAGCACAGAGCAGAACAGGTCTGTGAATCACCATTGCAACCTACAAGGAAAAAGGTATGCTCAAGTAGTCCCATCTCTCCTTCCCTCATCTTCACATCACCTCGGTAAGTCACTGTCGCCAGGATCTGTCCACGTTCAGATTCTTATCCTATGGCACCAACAAAGTAGTTTGAGACTGCTTGTCACTCTGTGAAACAGAGCAAGGCCTTGCAAATTATGGAGAAACTAGACGGGCACCGGACTTCTAGAAACACAACAGTCAGCCAAGTCTTTGTGTCTCAGGCACCCTGACAAGGACACCTGAAATGTTTTTTGGCTTGATATTGAACTTTGATGTTTTTTGCTTATGCATAAGGGAATCAGACTGCAAGAAAGGATGCTGTCAGGGCATTTTGACAGAAACACTTTTTTTTCCCTACAGCTTCCAGTGTAGGGGACAATTAAGGAACCTTTTGGAATCCTACAAGGCATGTTTTTTATTAGCACAGAGCCAGAACCTGGGAGCCAGAGGCTCTACACTGTATGTAAGGCGTTTATACAGCCACAGGTCGGATTCTGGCTAGGACAATTAGACTTTCCTCAAATAAAGCAGCAGAACAGCATTCACCAGCTTCATTCACACTGAGAAACCAAATCAATGTATTGCTCTGAATATCTCTTATCTTTCGCTCTTTTTCTTTTGTAATTTCTGGTACAAAAACTCTCCCGTTTTCTCTTCCACCTTTGAACTGCAGGCTCCTGCAGCTGGCGCACGAGTGGTACTTCCAGTTGCAAGTTGTTTTAAAATTATTTTCCTTTCATGTTTAGCCCCTGTACTAACTGGCCCTACTGTGACTTTGCTGGTTACTGTGCTGCTATGCTGTTATTACTCCTTTGTTTTTCCATTGTGTAGTTTTGGGGCCAGCCTGTTAAACAGCCTTGACTAAAGGGAATCATGAGGGTGATGAACCACTGCAATGAAGTGGGAATCCCACCGGTGGGTCTGTCTCATACAAGGATCCTCCTGCCTGCATTTTGATTCATGATACCAACTGCAACTTGGCACTCCACGAGTGTGATGCAACACAACAGATAATGCACACACTAGACACCTTTATAACTAAAGTTACGGATCACATCTTGCGGAAAAGAAAAAAGTATAACTTTTCCTTTGATGTTTAAAATAAGGAATCCTTCACAACAATCGTTCCTAACTAATGCAAATCATTCCCTGCAGAGCTGGGGAAACTGAAAACACGTAAGACAAATCTGAAAGGCTATTTACTTTGAATACTTTTCAATTATTCTGCTTCCCCTTAAACATACTCTAAAACACAATTCTATAGTTTTTTGTACAGTGTCTTTAGTTTGGACTCTTAACTAAAAAAATAAAAGCTTGTTCTTGTAGAAAACTGAGGAAATACTTGTTGACAGCCACAGACAACCATTATTTGTGCTACTTAGACTCCTGTGAAGTTACCTAGTGCCACATGACTTTCTGATTGAAACAAAAAAAGCATATAAGACAATAAAGTACATGTTAAATATATTAGAAATCCACTAGAGGATCTCAGTTTTCTGTTTTCAAAAAGAAGGTATAAATAGGGAATCGTGACTGAATGACTCTTTGGATCTCAAGATTACTACAAGTACTCAACACTTCAGCATTTTTATTAATGTTCTGTAAGTAAACATATAATCATTGCTGGTAAAATTTGCAGATGACACCAAGATTAGCAGACAGTTGATACTAATGCAAGCAGTACCGGCACACAAAATAATCCATTATTTACTAATCTAGACATAGTCAAAGAAAATTAAAGTTAATATGGCCACACAAAAAGTCAGACATTTAAGAACAAGTAGTATGGAACCCAGGACTAAACCCTGGAAAGCAGTAAGTTTCAAGTGTACTTGTCTACTATGATGTAGTGGACCCACAAATAATGGAGCAGTGAGTATGAAAGTTGGCACTGCTGAGATTTTAAATGAAGTTCTATGGGCAGTTCCAGCACAATTCTCTAAATGCTGCGAAAAAAATGGAGAGAATGTACAAGACAGCCTCAAAAACAATTTGAAGGCTGGAGAAATTGCCTTAAAGCAAACAATTTAAAGAGATAATGTTTAGGGTAGGAAAAAGGAGTTTGCATTGTAGCTTGATACAGTGTTCAAAGACTTTCACAGACAAAAAATAGTTGCTAGTGAGGGACTACTTCATCTAGTGAAGAAAAGCATACCAAGAACAAATGGCTGAAAATTAAATCTAGACAAATTCAAATTTAAAATAAGGCACACGTTTCTAACCATGAGAGTGACTGAGTACTGGAGTAAATGACCAGAGAAGTGGCTAAGTCTTCATTTCTTGATGTCTTTAAATCAAGCTTGCCTGTCTCTGCAGAAGACTTGCTTTAGTAAAAACCACAAATTGTGCTTTTGTCTGACTCAAGTTACTGGCCTTCACCCTGAAGTAAAAAGGAAAATTTATGACCAGGGATCTGGATGGGGTCAGAGAAGATAATCGCACATCCTTTTTAGTCTTAGCCTCTATGAATCTATCAATTTACTGGGTAAGTACAGAGAAAGAACTTTCTGAGTGACTTTTGCCATCTGGATAACAATGTGATCCATAGCAGATTGTAAATCATCCAGTAATAAATATACGTCAGAAACTATTGAGATGAATATATTCTTGCAACACCTTCTAATTTAGAAATTTAATATTTTACACATTAATTTTATACTGGGTAACTGAATTAATGTGAAAGGGTTAAGCAGACAGGCTAACGAAACACTGTGCCATGTACTTAGCTTAATGTGGTTGGAAAAATCAATGCACTTTGGTCTGTCAGTTAGCAATCACAGATTTAATTGAATAACATGTCAAGTATTTTAAACTGTTTACCAATGTAAATAGAATCCAGCACTATAGTAATGGTAATAAGCTAAGATGCTGTCCCTGAATTCCAATCAGATCTGAACATGACCTTCATTTTAAGCTCCAACATGCCAGACAGAGAGCAAACAGCTATCATTATGTCTACAGAGTTTGGTGATTACTCCTGTGATTCTGAAAAAAATATATTTGCTATTGATTTACTCTCTAGAACACAGGTAATGAGTAATCAGTCTGATATTCCTAGCAATGGTTACTTCTCCTCTGTGCATTTATACTTGTTTCCACTTCATTATTGTTACCGGGACGAGGAATTAATCACACAGCAATCTTTTACTGAATCTACCTGAGAAGTGGTGGAGGGCACTTTGTGTATGATCACATGAAGGGAACAAGAGGAAGAGGAGGAGAAGCACCTCCTCAGTTTGTGCTGGGTGAGTTCCAAGTACAGCTGTACAACAGCTCTTTACTCTTCTTCTCCTTCCCCTTTTTACCACTCCCAGGCAAGGGCTTTCCAACAGAAGATAAGAAAGCAGCAAGGAGGAGGGGTCACAGGCTTGTCAAAGTTGAAGGAGCTTGCCACTGACAGACCAGCACCAGCAGTAGGCGACGTTTTGGTCATGCAACATGTATATCCCTGTCCCTTTCTTGGATGCAGTAAATGAATTTTTTTTTTAACAAGATCCAGATGCCTGCAGTGCAGATGTTTCCATCTAACCTACCTGTTTATGCTCCCATAACAGTCAATGTAAAGACATAAGTTCTCCTATTTGTACCATTGTTCTTACCCTAAAACAGATGTCTAGAAGCAATCAGTTATATTGGGCTGTACAAGGATCTATTTCAACCCACGTATTGTAAAGTTCTTTAGGACAGGCAGCTCAGATGGAAACATCTACACTGTAGACATCTGAAGTTAGGAGAAATGATTCTCACCCTGCATTCCTCCAAGCTTTCTTTAGCAAGCTGCAGATGAACACTGCATCCAAAGCACCTACTAGGGAGAACCAGGTCCCTGTTTTACTAGACTGATCATGTGTGCAATGTAAAATTATCATGTCATTTTTAACTATCAGAAGCCTTGCTTGCATATTCTAGAATATTCCTGATTGTAGTTAAGTCTACTACATTCCTCTAGCACATTGGCACCTCAGGTGTAACAGAAAGTCACTGTGCTGGGTGCTGTGTAGCAGGCCAATCCCTGCATCAAATTGCTACTAGTTTGAGAAAGGAAAAAACAGGTGAGAAAACAGGCAGATTGATGTGGGAGTACACAGATACGATAAAGCAACATTAGTCAGCACAGTAGGCATTTGTCTTAGCACGCTACTGACCTAGCTGTTGCCAAGCTTTAGGGCAGCATCATGGCAAAGGAGGGTTTTAAAGAGGGGAAGGAAAACGATAGAAAGTCTGCTCAGTAGAGAGCTGTGGAAGGCGTTGTGGGGAAAAAGCACAGATGTGTTAATCTGAAAATGTAGCAAGTGGGTGATGGAAGCTAGTACCAGTGGCTGAGAGGATGGAGGAATCATCTGTGCATTAACTGAAGGACTGAGAAGACTGGCAAAGATCTTGAAAGTGAAGAAACCAGCCTCTAGTTGATGCAACAGAAAAGAAGGTATTGAACCACAGATTCATTCCTTCTCTATTTTTGTGTAGTCCTCTTCAATCTTAGATAACACTTTTTTTTTTTTGCATTATGTATCCTAAAACAGGATGTAGCATTGCAGTAATAATGTAAAAGAGAACTACAGTTTGCTTATACATTTTACAAATGTATACAGTTCATTAAAATGACTACAGACTATTAATTCTACAATGTTAAGCACTCAACTTGGAGAACATCCTTATTTAAGCTATATATTTGACCTTGACTGAGTATGGTGCATATACACTGTTTTCAAATAGTCATAGAATACACAGTTTTTTCCTAGATCGTTAGAGATAGACAACATATACAGCATTTGTAAATTTCTGCTTTTTCTTTATACTTATGTAGTGTTTTTCCCTCATGGCTTAGTTCAGCATATATCTACCAGTTTAAAAATATACATTTTTTAATCTAAGAAATACATATATTAAAAATTGTGAAATACTTAGACATTATAATTGGCCTATTCAAAAAAATTTACTTAGATGCAATGCAGAGGATAAAGCAGTTAACAGTGAAGCTAAATTAGCTGCATAAACATGTGCAATGCAGCCCTCCTTAGGTGCAATCTAGGACTGAAGCAATTAATCACAAAATCTACATAGCTATAACCTGAGATTGGCCTAAATATTAAATATAATGCATTTTTCCAATCTTACAATTTGCTGGGTTTTTTCACTACCACTCTTTGTTATTATACTTAACGTGTAGCATACTGTGCAAGCATAACACACACCACTTTCCACTCTGCGTTTGTGGACTGCTTTTATGATATACCAGACATTACTAGGTGAAATACGGTTTCTTCGGTCAAAGACAGCTTAACAATTTTCTGCCTTCATGCTGCCACTCACCACTTTTTTCCTTCTTTGTCTTTTTTTTTAAAGTCTTTTTCTTCCCAGTTGTGATTTCAGAGATTCAGCCTACTGGGGAGTAGCCCCCTGCACTGGTGCAGGGGAGAAAGGCAAGCTGTCATAGAAAACACATTAAAGAATTTATAATGCTACGTGACTGTAAAGTACTATATGAAATATTGTACCACTTGTGAAGCTGTAACATTAGAGACTGATTTCCATATCCACAAAAGAGAAGGATTAAGGTCTTACAGATAATTTTGAGAACAAAACATGTACCTATATATAATGACTTGAACGCATACCCTTGCATACAAGCGTAGTGACCAGCTATTCACTACTACAGATGTCCCAAACTACTTCAGCCTCTGTGGTCTTCCTTGTACACAGAGCCTAGGGAAGGGACCACCACCTACTCAGAGCCCAGATTTTCTCCCACTGTGCTGCTGTTCCTTCCTTACTGTGGAATGTTTAATTGTGCAAACTAGGTTAACTCTTGAAGGCGCATACAGGCTACTTTCTAGTTGATGCTTAAATTCTTCCTACTGTTGGAGTCCATTTAGGTTTTAAAATCAAAATTTTAAAGTTCTGTCTTCCCAGAAGTTTGAAATATGCTGATAATAGTGTGTGTACAGTTCAGTCCGAAGTTCCACGATACAAAGTCCACTAAAAAAACTCTTCTATGTCTCAGAAATTCTACGTGATACTGCCTATTATGACTGAATGATGTGGAAAAAGCAAAAATTCAAGGTAATCTCCTTTGCCATTTATGAGTTTAGCATGAAAATCCACAGCAATAAGTGTTTCATTGCTATGTTGAAGGAGCCATGTACAGTGAAATGTAAAACACGCTGTGTTCACAGTTGGATATTAATTTAAATTTTTCAGTTTTCATATCCCAGCCTTGTTGGTTATACGGCTGCTCAAATAAACCATAAAAGGTGTAGGGAGATTCAGCACCATTTCTTTTAGAGAAGCACAGAAAAGTGATCAGGTATTAACATTCTGGTGTATTTGTGACTGCAAATAGGATGTTAAACATGGAACCAAACAATCCTTCTCCCCTGCCATTTTTAGTACGTTGCCTAATTGATATTATTATAGGATGAGTAATGTCCATTTCTTTTGCTTTTAAACTAGATCTTTCTGCTGTGTTCTTTGGTATATTGCTCTTAAGTGTCCTTATGCACGTTGCAGATCAGTACACCGTTGTTTGGCACATTTGTTTCAGAAACAAATACACTCATGCGATTGCATTTATCTCCAATGACAATCTACAATTTATCTGCTTGAATTTGATCTAATTTTCTAAACTCTCTAACATCTCAGATTTTACTTTATCCTCAACTCTGGATAATCACCGTTAGTGTAATAGTGGCAGGTTTGATAAGTGTAAGATTCAGCTCCTATCGCAGGTCATTTACAAAGACATCAGATATCACAGACTCTAACTAGCTATGCTCTGAAACTGTTCCCACGCTTGCTTTGTTAGGACCAGCTGATTTCTGCACAGAATATAAGGCTCTTACAGTAGTTAAAGGGAAAGAAAAAAAGGGAGACTGAAAGCAATCTTTTTCTTATCATTACCCAATTCAAGCAAAGCACATTTTTGACCTGGGAAATTTTACTCACATTCTGGGATTGTGACTACTGATAGTACAAAGTATTTGTTTGGCCAAGATACCCAAATCTTCTCCTCTGTATGCAGCTATTTAGAATTCAGCGTAATTTTAAAAATCACTTCAAGATTATGAGAAATGGTCAAGCACTGTAACAGAAATAATAAAGAAGAGGAATTAAAGCAATAAACAAAGCTGTGAGATGAGGGCATGAGTGCTTGTGAGATAAGTGCGTGAACACGTGATAGCGTGTGTCAGGTTGGACTAGCTGGTGAGCAGACCTGCAGAGCAGGTAAGAGGGCCCAGAATCCAGGCAGGGATATGAGAAAGGCTGGGGGCCTGTGCTGGTATTTAAGGGATCTGCGAATAGGGGGTATGCTTGTTAATCTAGAAAGTGAAGGGCACATGTGTTTTCACTCATGTACTTCAATTCCAAACACCCAGAGAAGATGATCTCAGACGAAGAACAAGAAGCAGAAGAAGATGACTGTATTTGTGTTTTATCTAAGTCCTGGCAGGGTTACTCATGGCTGTTGTTAAAGGCAGTGCCCTGTCTGTGGCAGCCTGTGTAGTCAGCCCATGTGAGTCTCGTGTGTGTCCCCCTGACATATGTGCTAAGCATCACTACCAGCTGATCTGGAAACATGAAAGCTGCCCTCACCTCCACTGGTGTGTGATGGAGAGACATCCAGGTCTCCAGGTGCACCAGCCTGGGATCCAGAGGACAAGGAGGAGGAATCCTCAGGTCTTGGGGTCCACCCAAGGCAGCAGCCTTATCACATCCCTCAGCGCAGTCCCTCGAGTATCAAGAAATGCAGGCACTACAGTTGTTCGTATGGTTCTAATTTGACCTGGTTTCTAATTCTGTTTCAAAATACTGTCTTTAATTACATGATCTCATTTATTTCTTCATAGTCAGTGTACAGGACAGATGATGCTTACCTAATGAGTTGCTGCATATCTTTTTTGTGCAGCTCCTAGACCTCATTTACTGCATGACATTCAAACCTCAATCTGAGGATGAAGTGATTAATTTCCAGTGGGGTCTGTCAATGGAGTTTCTAGGCGCTTCACATTCAAGTGATATTTTCTTCATTCTCCAGATGTGGGACTGAGGCATACAGCATCTCAGTGAAAAGTCACAGCTACAGTTCAGTGCCTATGTGTTAGCAAGTCAGGAGCATTAAAACAGGGAGTGCACTAATAGATTCCGCTCTGCAAAGTCTGGCTTAAATATCTTTCCTAGCAGATATAGACCTAACTTAAGTTCTCCAAAGCTGCACACAGCTGCTTTAGCCATAAGACCACTTTTTCTGCACCTGTAATCCTCTGGCATGTTACTGAATCCCTTTTAACTTCTTCAATTAATGAGAAAGAGGTATGATTGTATTTTTATTATACATTTTTGAGCATCACTAAAAACAATGCCTTGCAATAGGATATATCAGGCAATATAATAAAAAAGCAAAGCTGAAAACCCACACAATGTTTATATAGTCCCATCAGTAATACATCTCCAAGCACACGTTGGAGGAGATAAATGCATTGCCCCTATCCTACTGATGAGGAAGCTAACAAACTAAGAAGAGAAACGGTTTGCTCTGGATCACCTATCAGGTGAATGACTCAGCTGAGAGAAGAACCTCTCATAAAGCAATTTTTTCTTCAGGATCCCAAAACATTTTTCAACCTTGGATATTATGTACTGTATCATCTACACATCGACAAATTCAGTTGCAGAAAGACTACACAGTAATCATTGAGAGAACACAGTCCCATAATTCTGCAGTCGGTGAAGCCCATTGGATCGTAACAGGCTGGGCCATGGAATAGTTCTGAAAAGGCTATCCAAACCGTACCTACATGACCCACATGTAGAAATTTATCTATTTTCATAATTTAGTAGTTTATTCAGCCAACATACATTCCTCAGACGTATTGTTGCTTAGATTTAAATATAAAAATATATTTCTGTTTTTCAGGCAAACAGATACATCAGATAAAAAAGAAAAGTCAAGAAATAAAACTTCCAGAAAAGAATGATCAATATATAAACAAAAAAACCTCCTATACTTCTTAAACAAAATATTTGATACAGACTTTATCATTCCAGATAAGTTCCTTATCCTAAAATGAAATGTACATACTAATCCAGCTGAAGACTCAAGCCACACAGCATATGCATATTCTTCACCAACCAAACACAAAAATCACATGTAGTTATGCCCTGTTTGTTGTCTTCTTGACTTTGTAACACAGAAAAATAATTCATTTACCTGAAGGTGTAGCATGTGTATTGACACTGCTCTTCCTGAACAATTGCTAATTGGTTAAGAGTTTGTATATTAAATTTTAACCCTGTGCATATGGACACAGGCAAGGCTTTATTTTCTGTTCTTCACAGGAAGGATATCTGTAATCCAGTAGTGAAATAGAGACGTGACTATCTTGGTATGATCTGAAACGAAGAAAACACATTCCTCCTGAAATACCTCTATGACATTTCTGAATATGAACAAAAAAGATTTGTGCAAGCATCTGTTTCCATTTGATATTAGCATTTCAATAAGACCAATGCAGATATTGGAGCTTGAAAACTAATGCATATGAATTTCTAGATAAACAGGTGCATTTTCTTCTAGGGGGTCAGTTATTTGTTTGAGAAACAGAATTTTGGTTCTGTATTTTGGAATGTCCTATTTGTTATGATTCAATAATTCAGAAAAAAAGGAGATCGAAATGACTTGATCATACAGGTAAGGCTAAAAGAGTGCAATCTTCTCCACTTCCTTCTGTCTGGAAAGTAATTTCTCACATTATTATTTAACTTACAGTAGCACCTAAAAGCCCCAGTTGAGAATGAGTTGTCTTGCACAGACAGCTGTATTAAAACCTCAAAATGCCATAGCTTCTGTCTTAATTCAGAGATTATCTACATGACTTTATTTATTTTAACAACAGGACTTTCTACAGTACTTATCACATAACATCACGTTTAAGATGATTCTATAAAGTTATGCTAATATACCTTTCACATTTCATTTCCTTTTCTTTGAATGTTCACAAAAAAAAAAAAAAAAGGTTACATTTAATCATTTTAGGGCCTCTGTGTATCCAGCCTGTGCACTACTGGTGCACCATAACTGTATACTTCTGGTCTGCAAAATGTACCTTCTGCACGCCTCGCAATGGAGATTATTATATAGAGGACAACTCTCCAAAAAAGGCAGTTAAAAGAAGCTTCTAGCTCTTCTGCGAGTGATAATTTCCTAGGCAACAAGGGAAGAGTATATTTGAGACTTGATACTAACCAACAAAGGGAAAATGTTAATAGATAATGGAATGAAGTTGATGAGTAGAAGTTGAATGAGTTCATAAATTAGGAGATAATGACTTTTTTTTTTTTTAATTAGACGATCACCTATGCTTTAATAATTGATGTGAAATGGGAATTGAGTAGCCCTCATTTCAAAAGCTACAGTTTCCAACCAGCAAATGGAGCTGGAGCTTCAGTCACAGCTCTCCTTTACCCCCTGCACTGTGCAGGATCATGAAGGTGTCTGGCTTCCTTTTGCAAACAGCCACTGACTTTCTGACAGAGATCAGCCAAGCCCCCATCATGAGAAAAGTATGTCTATTTGACTTCCAAACATTCTCCTCCCTGCATTTATAGAAGACTAGGTAGAGGTAAGTACTTTTTGTTAAAGACTACAGTCTGAGAACAATGACACTTTAAATAGCCATGTTCAGACAAAAACTCTTGACTAACCTCAACTTTGTATGATTGCTGAAGTATAAGGTCAAAGGTAACTTGAGGGAGTAACTCGAAGCAAAAAGTCCAAGGTAAGTTGATGGAGGATGACAATTAGACAGAACAACCAGTATCTCTTAACCATAAAGATTTTCTTGTTCAAGTATGTTTTCTCATTTAAATAAAGAGTTAAAGATAATACCTTAATGTTGATAATTTTTCTGTTTCAATCTCTTTAGCAATTTCCTCTTCCTGCAAAATTTTTCAGACTCTACTACCAACTTTGTTAGACCTTTCTTTGATATGACTGCAAATATTGGGATCTAAGAGCTTAAGATAAAACAGAAGCATTTTTCTTCTTTGCTTCTTTTTTCTTTTGGTTGAACCATGATTCCCAATCTGAATAACATGCTAGGAGGTGTGAAGGAAATACCAAAACATGGTCTTGAACCAGTGGTTTTCAATTTGTGGTCTGCAGAACTGGGGCAGTCCGTAGCTTTACTCTAAAAGGTTTGTACAAAGTTACTAAGAAAAGCAAATTAATCATCAATAGCGTAAACTTGCCAAATGGGACTTAGTAGCCCCAAAGAAAAATTAAATTAAACATAACGTATCTATATGAGGAAATAAAAGATATATAATGGTATGTTTACTTTGTAAAATTTACTAATGGAGAATGTGCACTTATATGAGAGAGATGGATGACTTCTCATTTCTTTCCTACTCTTTCCTTCCTTGAGTTACGACAAAATTGAACAAAATATAGCACCCATTATTACTCCTTTGATGCTGGCATCTTAAGTAGAACCATAACGACGGGAAAAGGGTTAACATATTGCTTCTTGAACTACAGGGAATAAAATAGGTTCATTTTGTAAACATAATACACCTTGTTAAAATTAAGAAAAATTGTTTTCTTTTCATCATGTTAACAAGAAATGACCTTTTCTTCTCATACATCATGCCCCAGTAAAAATAAACAAGACAGAAATAAGTCAAGATAATCAAACTTGTAAAAAAAAGGAGATTATTATGATGTACTGTACATTTTTATCTTCATAAACAGCCCTAACCTGTATTTCTGTAACAAGAACTTGAATTTGCTGAGACAAGTTTTTGTAGTAACTCTTAACTTTTATCACCTGTTCATTGGGAATGAAATCTAAAATTCAAAAGAACTGTGCAAGATGACCTATTTTTGAGCCAAAAGTAGGAAAAAAGTACAATTAAAAGTCTAATTCAAGGTAAAATTTCAGACCACTATCTTCTCATTCACTGAAATTCCTGAATCACATATAGAATGTATTGTTAAACTCTGCTGAGGCAAATTAATGTCTAGCAGGTGCTTAATTATCCTTTAATAATTTATAATAATGTATTTTGCTCTTTCTTATGCTGTTGTACCTCATGAATATCAAATCAACTACTACTGTTGCACCACCATGAACTTGGAATGAGATTAGAATTGAGACTGGAGTGACAACAGTTACTAGGAAAAAACATCAACTGGAAGAGTAAACAATTTCAGGCTGTATCAGCAGAAACATAAATGAATTTTAAAAATCACTGATAAAATGGTCTTCTGCTTTCTCAAGTGACAAAAAAATACATCAGAATATTAGGGTAGTTGCATGGATTTGTTTCTAATTTGCTTCTGTTCTCTTTTCTGTCTTCAGTTTGACATTTCTGCTATATAAAAGTAAACATAGCAGCTTGCCTCAAGGCTGCAAAACCCAACAGAATTCCTACTGTACTGAGTAGAATTTGGATAAGGCCTGTAAGGAATATCCTGAATGTGGTCACTTCAACAGTTCCATTTTGATTTAATCAACAGAAGCTGAATTAGGTCATTTAATAAAGGGCCAATACCATTACCACTATTCCTTCTGAGTCCTACTTAGTTTGCAAATGTGTATTACATCCAATGAGACTATATGATTATAATTAAGATCATAGAACCTAGGCTTGAAATTAAATATTGAATGTACAGGATTTTGTTCCATGTATATGCGGATACTTCAGAACTACCAGAACCTTAAGTGTTGTCATACTCCATATCTACACTTTAAAGAATACATATGTACTTCTTTAAGTGTCCTTTTCAGGATCTATCAACTATGAACTTTACAGGCAGGAATTCTCTCTTTTCTGTCTTTTTATGATGCACAGCATGCAGTAGGCTCCAGTCTTGACTGGGATCTTTAGCCACTATCATGCTGTAAATTATTTAACGATGTTACAAGCAGTAGTCTCTTCTTGCAATGTTATTGCTAAGCCTCTGATGGCTATGATCTTATTTACTTTGTTACCACACTACTACCAGCTCAGTCGTTATTCTTCAAAAGAGTTAGAGTACTATCTAAAATGGTTGAGATTATCTCATGCCATAGCAAGTGCTCTCAACTCTGATTACTTGGGGAGGCAAGTACAATCTTGTAGATTTGGCTGATGCTGCAACAAAAGTACCAATGACAAGTAACAATGAAGTAAATGAAGACTACTTGGAAAATGAATTATTATACCGTCTCTGGACTACATGCTGATCCCACATTCACTTGAGGAACCATTAACTGCCCAAGAAGAAATTCTACTAAAATTATAGGGGTTGTAATAGAGGACAAAAGGAGCATGAATGAAATCAGTCTGGTGCCTCAGGGTTGAAAAGATTTAGTAACAGAATAATTTTTCTTTTTATGAATGACTTTATAATATCATTTATTATAAAGAGTGACTTCACATTTTTACATAATTAACAGTATTTTTTAGAAAACTAAACCAGATGTTTATATTTAAACAAAAACAAAACTGTAAATCAAACTGGCATGCAAAATCTATGTGTTAAAAAAGCCATGTAAGTGACCAAGAAGAAACTAAATAATGGGCTTTGTTAATTCTTATGCATGTAAAATTAATCCTTAAATGGATGAGTAAAATCTCCAAGATAAACAAGTTAATCCCTGTGATTTAGAAAGTCTACAAAGAGAATGTATTCTTTAAACATGATTAAATCTTAAAACAGTTAAGATTTTAAAAATATTGTTTTAAGAACCTGAATCATCTTGTACTCTATTGTTGCTGTAAAGTATGAAAAGTTTCTGTATTGATTGTAACCAAACAAAAAACAGGGAAAATCACTGTATTTTTGATTGGACTTATGCTTTCAAATTGTCTATAAGCATGTATTTACCACTATATAATTATTTACAGCTTCCTAATAAAAAAACCTTTGACAAATCTGAATTTTAATCCACACAAAAAAGAACATCAGTGAATGAACATGAGTGAATGGTACCTACCAGCAGACATCATGGATTGTTCTTGGAATTGTTCCAAAGCATCCTTCAATCTCTCAATATCCTGTAGCAATACAAGTGATTTCAGCTGATGTAGAAGAGTCACGTCTGAGGAAGAGATGGTGCGAGATTCAAGATATTGCAAAAACTCTTGGGCAGTTGCTGAATTTACAGCAGAATCCATGCATTCTGATTTATCTGGGAAAACAATTGGAAAACCACATTAAAAATACTCAGTGAGCACAGAGAATTTTCCTAATTATACCTTTTTTTTCAAAGACAGCATCTTCCTTTTTAGTACAACTTAAAACCAAGTATCAGGTACTAAAGAGCAGCTTGCTCCTCCTATTTTTTGGTAAATATTAAAACAAGGGTAAGAGTGGAAAGTATCAAATCCAAGAAGTAAAAAAGAAAATAGGATTTATAGTGACAGGAGTGCAAGAGGAATCTAAATTTTCAAGATTAGCAAAGGAAGAAGGTACGATGAAGAAACTATACTGTAGCCAAAGCACTGTGTTTTTGCTTCCTACACACTATGTATCATAAAAATGCACACACATGTGGAGACAGGGCACAACTCTGGAACTACTGCAAAGCTCTTCTGGAGGCATCCAATTATCTTGTTATTGTATATTTACATTTCTATTTAAAAGGTGGATATTACAGCATGCAAGACAGCAGAGAAGGACATACATTGTTTCTACAGTACTAAAGCATAAATTCATTCTTCTGTTCCAGTAACAGTGTATGGTTTGCCCCTTTAACCAGACTCCCTTTAATTCTTCTGTTTTTTACCAGCAAGCCAACTGAGAAGAACAGATTTCTCCTGACTCAGCTTTCTGACATAAGTACAAGAAGTATAATCCAATGTGACTATTTGAAAATGCTGCTAAAAGCAATGGCTTCCAATTTTATCCAAAAAAAAATAGTGAGTGTTAAAGTCACTCAAGTAGAAAAGGCAAACAGCATAATGTCAGAACTATATATAAACTGGGATTTGCCTAACAAGAAAGTTAGTCACACTCTGATTTATGGATGTGACATCTTCTCCGCAGATGAACTTTCTTTTACCTGAGAATTTCTCTCTGTGGATTCCAGGGTCCTCACTGACTCAACCCTCCAATCTGCAGGTCTGACACCAGAGCCAGTCAATCTGTCAACCAGTGCTAAAACCTGAACTTGACTTCCAGGAAAGCTGGAAGCTCAACACTTTTTCTTAAAATTCAACATGCAACACACCTGTGGACAACTGACCAGATTTCTGTTCTGGGTCATGTATTAACAGCAGAACTGTTAACAGAGTTTGCAATCTTGCTCAGTTACTCTGGAGCTCCACTACAGCAAATGAATGTCATTTAGCTTACATTTACTTAGCCATACACTGAAGTAGTAAAATTCCTATTTTTGGTGATGGAAATACATTAGCCAGAAAGGAGGATGGATTTCGAATGCTAGGCTTAGTATGAAGACCTGACACAGCAGAAAAATTTTAACAGTAAGCAAAGAAAGTTCTATGTATAAATCTTGAGAAAAAAAATTAACATGAAATCCCTGATGTCATCTTAACAGGGTTTTTAAAGTAATTCTGTAGTCTAAAGAGGAATTTTATGGGACTAGGAGCTGACAGCTCTGACTTAAGATGGACTCATACAGGTAGGTAAGCTGTTTAATGTTCTTCATTCAGCTCCACAAAGACAATTGAGGCCATGCACTTTGAAAAAATTTTCACTGCTTTTTTCCAGTTTTACAAGACAGTTATCATTTTAAAGCTATATTCTGAGCTGAGCAACTAAAGAACACACTAGCTTGCCCTTAAGAAAACATATTTAATTCTAGATGATACCAACATAATCTGGTGTATGTACAGATAAGTACTATAGTACTGACCATTAAAATTTCATTATTTCTGAAAGGCATTTATGACATAAGCACCATACAAGCAGCTTTTTAGGAAGGCAATGGAAAAAACATACAGCAGGAATTTCTCTGATTTTAGTGGCCAGATGAACATTCAATAGGCCATGAAGGATAACATCCATGCAATCCTTTTTAAAGTGCTATGGAATGTGCATTGAGCATCAGTTCACATTCACCTTGTTCACAAGTGCTTTATGCCAATACGCTTTCCCAGTGCCAACAGTATCTTCCCCTTTCTTCTTGAATGCCGTCTGTCTAAATTTCCTTATATATTACAAATAAATCTCCTCCTGGGAAGGAGAACTTTCTGAAAAGTAGGTTGGTTCAGAGATAGTAAGCATGAAAGTCATTTAGGATAGCAATTATTGCCCTCATTTGAAGCTCTCTGAAAGCACGTAATCCTTCTGGATGTTTGCTTGCAGAGGAAAGAATTCGGTCCATTTTAACCACTACATTTACACCAAGTTCATTGGAATGTTTTAAAAAAGAGGAAGGAATATTATGTATATTTTCAAAGACAGAGAAACAAAGAGATTAGGACCACAGTTTTTTATATTGATGTGGATTCTTACATATTCATGTACACACCAGAAAATGCGACAAATACTAAGTACCCATATGTCTTACTGAGTTCAAAAGAGACACTTCTCTAGTAATTTTGGCCCGATTCTACAGCAATAATAAGTGCACATCTTTTTTCCCCTATGTCATAATACTCATGAAAAGAAAGGAGAAAGAGTGGTACATACTGTCAGCAAAATAAATTTGTTGTGTTGCCTGCAGGAAGTCCAGAATGCTATCTGCCTTTTCATCTATGTCTTTTAAGCCTACTGGTTCTTCTCTGTTGTTTTTGTCAGGCTGATATGTAAAATCCACACCGGCAGTTTTTGTTACCAAGCCAGCTGCTCTCATTTTTTCTTTCTGTCGCTTCTTTTTCATTTTCCTCTTTTTGTTTTTGCTTATTTTGGGACTGTCTATCTGCTGCAGCTGTAAATTGTCTTGAACAAGAGTCTCTTGCATTCCAGATTCTGGTTTTTCTCCATGTAAATTATTAGAGTTTTGCAAACTGTTCTTTTGTTTCTTCCTTCGAATGCGCTTTCTCTTGGTTTGTCCTTGATATTCCTCCTCTGCAGATTCAAAAGAGACATGATAGTTGTAAATATGAACATCTGTAATAAGCATTTTGGAACTGCATACAATGAAATATCACTCCCTTCAAATTTTGGGATGTCTGAGTGGCTCTAACCTTACTTTTATGCTTAGAATGCCTTTCAGTACTACAATGTCAAAGCCAACTTTTCTGAATTCACCAAGTTAGAAGACAAGTTCTTTTCACTTCTGCTGTACTCTCCTTCGTGCTACATGCTTTACATCACATTTACTTTCTTAAGGCAGATAATATGGTTCCATACAGAGAGTGAGATCAAAAGAATCGCCAGGGCAGGCTGGGGGACACGGAATGAGAAAGCTTCCCCACGAGCCCCACACCACCAGTTGGTAGACTTGACCAAGAACACAAGAAGAATGCCTATAATTCACAATAAAAGACAATAGTGTTTATATCGATGATATCCATCCACGATAGTGCTGTGCCTTAAAAACACCAGGCATGTGTTTCTGATTCTTCTACTTTCTCCTCCTTAAACATCCTTCTCCTTTGGGATATCTTACTGCTAGCTCAGCTTTGGACATCAACTTTATAGGGAAAGCATGCAAGGCATCAGTGACCTTGGCAAGTAATCTCTGATCTCTTTAACAGCCTGTCTTGGTTCTGTCATTCCCTTGCTACATTACAATTTCCTTACTAGCTACTTCTTCAAAAGGCTCAAATGTCAAGGGAAAGAAGTCCCTCTTGCTCTCAAGATAGCTTTCATGCTTCTTTACTCAGATCTTATCCCTGTATACAAATTCAGAGTTCTGAAGTAATCTCTGACCCTGAACTGACTACCTCTCCCACACGCTCACTTCTGAGTGTAAGCCCTCCTCGCACTAGCAAGGGAAGAGTGCCAGAATCCACCTTCCCTTTGACTGCACTGCTGCTTAAGTCCGTATTCATGCCTATAACAATTCCTGTCTAATTAAATGAAATTCCCCCTTTCACGGTCTAACAAAATCCTCACACGTTTAAACATCATGGAGTGCAGAATACCACTGTTCTTCTAATGTCTTGCTCTAGAAAGTTCAGCCATTTATCCGTCCCTCAACCTCTACCTGCATATTTCTAAATTCCTCACAGTGCACGGAGTGCAGTGCTCTTATTTAGCTCTTTTTACACCATTCCAAGGATCTTTGCTGGTGTAATGCAGGAGAGACACCTGAAGCCCAACACTTGTTTCCAAATTATCTACATAGTCTCCTGAACTGCCTCTGACATTCTCAGCTTGTTTGGCTTTCTCATCACTCCTCCCCCTACCAGTCTGCCTTTATTTTCTCCATGGTTGGAGGCCCTCTCTTTCATTTCTGTTTCTTTTTCTGTCTTGAACTCTGTCAGCTCTGAGCCACTTTCTCTCTTTAAATATCACTACAAGACTTTTAGTTCTTTAGCTGACAGATGACTCACTGCAAAGCAATTTTCCATACTTTCTATGAAGAAGGCTGCATTAAAATAAATTTGCTGTATTGTAATTGAAAACCACAGCATGTTAAAGACACATCAAACGTCACCTTGTACCCACAGTGTGGAACGTTTCGCATGCATGGTATTTGAGCTAAATATCTTTATACATGATTTGGACATATGGGATGTGGGAAAAATAACGTCTGTGTCGTCCTGTAAGAATAAAATACCAGAACTGAAGGCAGATATGAATGGTGAAAGATGCTATAAACAAAACATCAATGTTTCATCTTAAGATCTAATTTGGATTCTCATGGGAGCGTTTGTGTTAGAATAGGTGAATTTCACTGTAAACATAGATACATTGTTCCATAAAATTTCTCAGCCCTCTGTTAACCTGAACCACACTGTTTGCTAATAAAGCTGCTCTAATCTGTGCTCTCAGCAAAGTGGCCCAACATGCTCTTTAAGCATCCAAGAATCACTAAATCTCAGCAAAACTACAGCATGTTGTGCAGCCAAGCACCCTCAATTGGTTTGACACCACTTGAAAAAATTGGTGCAGAAGGCAGAACGGGGCTTCAGATAATTGATGGTTTGAGTTTGCTTATCCTCGGTAGCTCAGGACAGCAGGTCTGAAGAGACCAGGGTGAAGCTGTCAAAAGGTAAAATGAATGCAGTCTCCCCATGTGTATGTTATTAAGATAAATATCCAGCTGAAAGGAAATCAGAACTTGACGAGTTTCCTCCAACATAGAAAACAAATCAAACACAAGACTTCACCTAGTTCTCTTAAACTGGCAGTCCTCTAGCAGTTTTTGTCATTCTTTGCCCCGTATTTTAGTATCTCTTTGGTATCTACTGCTCCATGCGTGGGAGCTACTATTGATTCAACATCAGGAAGAGATGAAATTAGATGTTGAAAAATGCAAAGCAATGCACACAAAAGGGATTAATTTGAACAACTCACTGCTGGTGTTAGAGTGAACTGTTATCAGCTCAGGAAAAACAAAGCAAAAGCCAGAGCTGTGCATCAGTATGGAAAGCTCAATGAAAACATTTGCTCAGTGGGTATCAGTGATCTAAACAGCAAACACCTTGTTTGCATACCGAAGAAAGAGGACGGAAAATAGTAGGAAAAATATTCCAAAGCTATTGTACAAATCCGTTGTGCTCTTCAAGCTTGTAATGCTATGTTTTTTAGCATAACCCCAGCACAGTAAGACTTTGGCAAACAAGAGGAGGACGCTCACAGAAGTTACCAGAGAAAGAGACGCCAAAATTTGTATGACTTGACTTGAAAGAAAAAGTAATAAAATGGCCTCTGTTTCTGCCTCCTCATGCAAGAACAAGGCGACATCTAATTAATCTGAGCAGTTTCACAGGCAAATAGAAGAAAGGAAATGTGTTTTATAAATGGTACAGTTAGCTTATTGAATTCACATGTGTGTGGTATGCACAGGAGTCAAGAGCTTAACGGGATTCAAGAACTGGTGGTTTATATAGCCAGCAAGGCTACTCGATTATAACAGCTATGCTAAAATATAAGTAAGAGTTGTAGAGGAAATATAAACCATAATGTTTAGGTCACAGCCCACACAATGATCTTAACAAATGAAATGTTCAGTGGGATTCACCTCCCACGACTTTAGCTGTCTGAAAAGAAAATACTTAGTGCATACTTAGACCTATGCTCCCTCTGATAAACCAAGAGACGTTAGCATCTTCAGAAAGCAATTTACCTCATCCCAAACCAGCTGGGATAGAAATGCACCTTGAAGGCCTTCATCTCTCTCTTTCCCCTTCCATTAATTATAAAGGAAATGTAGACAATGAATTTGGAATAGATGCTTGCAACAACTGAGAAGAATTAGTCTCTTTTACAAAAATTAAGGGTGTGGAGGAAGGGACTTCTTAACGTAAGTCTGCTCATCAGACTGATTTTTACTAATTAACAAAATCCAATGTTTTATAAAAAACCCCCTTTTGACTGTCTACATGTCAAACTGGTAGGGAGGCAGATAAAATTTCAAAAGATATGAATATGGTTCCAATAATTTTTCCTACTGACTGAAGAGGTTTACTATGTCAAAGCAGCACAGTTATAACAAACGCAGGGAATATATACTACACAAGCAATCTTAGTAAGGTGTTGAATACATACTTAAGCAATGTTGCCAGGAATACCAACTGCAGCTACAGCTTGTCCTAATTCCATAAGAGCTGCTGATTCTTCTTCCTCTATTCCAAAATGGCCTGTCACTTCTGTCCCTCCTAAAACCCATCTCTGCTCCACAAGTGGCTTAATTTATCACATAATCCAATTATCCAGAAACAATTGTCTTTAACCTGTTTAGTCTGGACTCAGTGCCCGCTCAGACGGAGCAAAGTGGCTTCCAGACAGAATGCCCATATACATTTTCCAGCCATAGTCATAATTTCATAGCATTTCTTTCGGCCTTAATAAGAACACCCTCCTCAGGAACTGTTCAGAGTTAAAAATAACTGTTTTCTTTGGGTTTTGTTGTTATTGTTGTTTTTTCTGGATTATTTTTAGTTTAGATTACTTTCCTGATGCAGTCGACCATGCAGATGCACAGTCACACTAGCCTGACTGGCAGAATGATACGGAAGTGGGAAAGAGTAGCCTGAAAAGGAAAGTCAGCACCAAAAGAAAATAATCTTCTAAAGGCCTATCTCATCTGGTCTGAAACATTAAAAAGTTTTCTCCGTGCAAACTGCTTCGCTCCTTAACAGAACAGAGGCAGAAATATGTCAAAAAATAGACCTAAAATGAAATAGAGGACTCAGTTTACAGATACTGCTTACTGAATTTTGATAATGAAAAGTCAGCACCTCCAGTTTATATCTTCAAGGAAAAATAGAAAATAATAAAAATAATGATTTACATCAAGACTACAAATAAGCTGACTCTTATTTACTAACATCTATTATATTAGCACGTTATTTTGTATTCATCATCAGGGCAGCTGGAGACACAAAGAGATTCAATACAAAGCGTAACATAGGCTACCAGCAACAGCTGACTGTTCCTCCCATCCAGGCTAACTATCAGCATGAACACATTGCTGGCAACTCTGACTGAAAAGATGAGCTTCCTCAAGTTAATCTGTATTATTTCAGTTCCTTCAGACAATGGCAGATTGAAACATTCAGGGAAAGCATCATATAAGACAATGAAAAACGGGAGGCTATTTGCTCAGGTGCCTGCAAGTCTAAGGTATACAAAGTTCCACAGCATGCCAAACTCAAGTTTGGCTTTCAGTGTCTAAGAACATGCTGATGATGCTAGGGCTTTTTAAAAATTGGGTCCCTAAATATTATTAGAACAAACCTTTAGAACAACACATAAAAAGAAAAAAAAAAAGAGATAAAGCAGACTGAGGAAAAGATAGCCAAAGAATATTGTCTGAGCTTTTGAAATCTCCTTTATAATGTGTTCATCACGACTCAAGTATGGCAGCTGGCTCTCCTGCTCAAGGACCAAGTCCCACAGTAGGCTTTCTCGATGTTGTTCATGTGCTCAGATGAAACAGGATATGTGCCTCTCCTGATCTTTCATCCAGGTTAAACTCTTTTCTTCTCCCTGACACACTGGATGGATTTTTCGTGGTGTACCAAGCAGTCAATGCAGAGGAATTTACTTTTGGTTTAGTATCTTGCAAGGGAAAAAATGATGTTATTTTTAGTGCCAATTAAGACATCAGCAGCTACAATTTGGCCAAGAGCGAAAAGCTGTGGCTAACAAATGTAATAGTTTACTAGAATAGAGGCAATACTGAAAAGATCTCAGGAGCACAAGATGATATTGTTATTTTTACACTTGTTTTTTGGAAATTGTTTCAAATCGTCAGAAAAAAATCCAATTCGAAGGTTTTAGTAATCTACAACACTTCCGATGTTGGAGAAAATCGCAAAAGACTGGAAGCTGTTTAGGATAGGGACTGTCTTTTGTTTGTTCATTCATACTCTGTATAATCACAAATGAAGAATTCATATAAAACTGGCAAATGTTGCATATACGCTGCCTACCAGAACAGAGCACTACCTCTTGGATTTAAAGCAAATGCAATTAACAGTAATGACAATAGTAAGTACAGGCAGATATCATGGTCTGCAACAGTCTTCAATCCTAAATGTTTGTCTGACTGTCTATACAGATGAATTTCTCCTACTCTTAAGCTATGTCAAACTCCTGCCATAAGAAGAACTGTACTTGGTCACAACAACCGCCTACCTAGTACTGTAACCTGTATTAAACAGCAGCCATACATCACATTTAAGATAAGGTGAACTTTAGATTTATACAGTGGTATAATGATGTTCCTTCGTTTGTAGTTTTTACCCTAATAATTGCCATTATTTTATTTGCTTTTTGACTGCTGCTGAATGCTGAAATGTTGTTTTCACAGTTATTTATCATACTGTAAAATCTTACTCCTGCTTAGTAACAGCCAGCTCTGAGCTCACCATTTTGCAGCTGAATTTTGACTAGTTATTTTTTCCTAGGGGCATCACTTGACAACTATCTAAAAGGTGTTTTATCTACCATTTTTGACAAATCACTCAATATGAGATTATGCTGCACCCAGCTCTTGACTTTAGTGCAGTTAGTATCTGTGTAGCCATCAGGAAACCTTCTGACTTTGCTGTTCACTCTTTTTACTTGACCATCTATTGAACACAAGCCTCCAGTTGTGACCTCGCCATTTTGAGAACTGCTGCATCCTCTTCATCTACTTACCTATTCTGAGACTTTCCCTTTCATGCTATGTCTATGTGTCCCCTTTTGGTGAGGGGCTTTATCAAAAACTTTGTGGAAATTCAAGGAAGCCACATCAGCTGTAGTACCGTTATCCACATATTTCCTGGCTTTTCAAAGAATTCCAAGATATGTGTAGATTTCCTCTTTGCAAATCTCATGTTGATCTTTCCCATGCAGATCACGGGTTTTCAGGCATCCACAAATCTCATTTTGCATTATAATTTGTGCTGAACTGCATAAGGCAAACACCAGGACTACAGGCTTGCAGTTTCCTGGATAATTTAAGAACTGTTTTAAAAAATTGTCATCACACAACCCAGCCTTAAAGTCTCTGATAACAAGGCAATTTGAAAAGCAAGTCTTTATGCATCACTGTTTGCGAACAATTGTTTTCCTTGAATTCTTAGGTGAATAAAGTCTGGTACTGGTGATTTTATTTTATCATTTATTTTGTTGCATGAACATTAAGTTAAATCACTTCAATTTCACATACCCTTTGAGAAAGCCCAAGAAGAAGCAATCCAGTATGGGATTCTCCGTAGTTTTCTCCACAGATAACATCAGTGCAAAGAATTTATCTAACTTCTGTGAAACAGGCCTCTCTAGGTATTCCTTCTACACCATGATCATTGGCTCAAAAGACTGGCAGGTGCATTGCTCCCGAAGCATCACAAGTAAGACCTATTACTGGTTTTATTTCTTTGTACCATTTGCTCAAATATTCCTTAGCCTTTCTTACCGTGTTTTTACATTTAAATATGTTTAAAACATAATTTGGGTGTGAATTACACTTTTTAAAGGACACCTACTTATTTCTAACAACTTCCTTTACTCTGTTGTCTAGCTGCCTTCCTTTCCCTTATTCTCAAGCCTTTCATGACAGGTGATGGGCGCTGGCCTTGAATATCACATATGGTGTCCTTAAGTAGCTTCTACACCACCTGGTACAACTTCCTTCTCTTAGCTGACCTTTTTTAGGTTCTTTTTAGTAAGTATCTTTATTTTTGTGATGTGTCCCTTCTTGAAATGGATCACAACTGTTGTGGATTTTTTGTTTGTTTGTTTGTTTTTGTTGTTTCAGTAGGATGTTAAATCTAATGGTTGCTGTTGCAATGTGCCTCTTCTGAACCAAGCTCCACCCAGGACAGTGTCACATTTCCTCTCACAGCCCCACCAACCAATGCCTTGGCTATTAACTGTGTCTAAGAACTAAGGCTTTTCACAACACTCTGATGAGACAGTTACGTCATCTGAACAGGGAGAAACTGAAGATCCCATTACTACTCTGCTGCTTCTCTGATCTTTTGGCATACGGCAATGAGTATTCACAATCCCAGCTGGATACATGATGAAACAGACTCTAAGCTTGCTTTGCTTTTTGATATGTACACTCAGTCCACACACACACTGATCTAAGGCATCCAGGAGATATATAAAACTATGACAATCAATAAATTAATTTTGACAATAATGTTTCGGGCCTCCTATCACTTTACGCAAAAAGCTATACTTGATGAAGCCCCCAAGTTTTCTTAAATAACAACTTTTCTGAAACAAGTTCTGTACAGTTCAATGACTTAATTTTAAAATGAAAGCAAATATTTTGACCTTTTATTGTTCTTTCTCATTATTATTTTTTAAATTTCAAGCTTACTGTCTTCATTCATTTTGGCTTTTTTGGGGTGATGTGCAAACAATCTGAGTCAGTCACCATTTTATAGAGGTATCATGGAGCACTTCCTAAATGGGCTCAGTGGTGCTTCCCCAAAACACTGAGAATTATTATGTTGACTCAGTAAGGAAAATACAATAAAATCATGGAGCTCAGCATATTCACAGACATGAAAGAAGAAAAGAGATTCAATGACAATCAGTAACTGTTTTGAAGGCTACTAAAACAGAAATGCTTAAGGATTCTAAAGCTGTCTATGGAGTTTCTACAGTTTAGCAGCCGCAAAGACTAATTGCTACTAAACACAGAAATCTTCTTAGACTTTGGCTAATAAGATTACATCTTTGTATTTGAACTGAAAGCATCACAATGAATTGGAGGGGGACATTTGTAACATTTATATTAAAAAACTTGAAACATTTTAAACATTTGATGTCACATTTACACTGAAAAAAGTTGTTCTGTGTTTTAACTTTGCCGGACAGACACATTCAGAGTTTTCTTTAAAGTCTTTTTTTTTCCCCAGAGCTGGTTTTCAACCAATGCTTAGTTTAAAGGATCCAAAGCTCTCTCTTTGCTCAGAATAATAACAGAAATGATAAGAAAAGCTGAAATCTTAAAATCCTCTTCAGCACTTAAAATGTTCTTTCCAAATATACCAGCTACAATAGCGTACAGTGTAAGAAGCTATTTAGACTAAAGGGCCACAGACTATTGAAGGATAAGCAACCAAACAGAAAACTGATATCTAGTTTTGCCCTGTGATAAAGCAGTATCAAAGAGCAGATCTAAACTAAAAGTACAATCTTTTGTACAAGAGCTATCTAAAAATGCAGACACTGACATAGCAAAATGAAGACACTCAGCAACAAAACCCAGCCCCAATTTATCAATTTCAGTTACCAAATATTTAAATATGATACACCAATTTTTGCAATATTTCACAACATTTCTTAACTTTTTACACAGCGTCCAATAACCAATCACATTTAATCCCATATATGAAAGAGCTGCCACAACTACAATTTAATTACACAGTTCTTTCAGTAAAACCTATTTCAAAACATTTTGGAAAAGAAAAGTCTGAAAGAATGCAAACCTTCCAAGTGTTTTATTTTAAACTATTTCATTTGTCCATTTATCTTTGGATCTTAACTCTTATTTGATTTAAATTTAATTAGACAGTTTCTGAGCAGCTTTGTGAAAACAGGGATAGTTTAGGTCTGGGTACATCCTAAATTAATTACATTTTAAAGAATAATTGAAAACATTAACGTAAGTCATTTCTTAATCACCAAGTGCTCTATGTTAAGCTAATCATACATATGAATATGCAGACAGGTACGCTGTAAAAATGGGAAACACCATAGGGAAGATCCTGAACAGTTGAGTAAGCTGGTAATCTGCCGATTTGTAATAGATGGGAATCTGGTGCCACAGTCTTCCTAGTGATGTAGGTTTGTTCTTGACTGTATGTTGCACTGCAGTGGGGCTCTGCCCTGGCCAGAGCTGTGAGGTCAGACTGCTCAAACCAATTTTTCCACAATGAACACTCCAAAACCTTTCATCTCTGTGCTTGGGACGATCATAGAACACATCCTCCTAGAAGCTATGCTAAGGCACAGGGAGGACAGGGAGGTGATTCTGGACAGCCAGCATGGTTTCACCAAGGGCAAGTCCTGCCTGACCACCCTATGGCCTTCTATGATGGAGTGACTACATCAGTGGACAAGGGAAGAGCTACGGATGTCATCTATCTCGACTTCTCTAAGGCCTTTGAGATAATTCCCCACAACATCCTGCTCTCTAAATTGGAAAGATATAGATTTGATCAGTGGATGAGGAATTGGT